>JARFJB010002049.1:2237500-2375000 GCA_036346205.1 Vesta saturnalis
TTATAAACTTTTTGAAAGGATGAAAAATAACGGAGTTATAAGAACCTTAACCTAAACTAATTTAGGGGGCTACGAGAAACACATGACGTTAATTTATGTCAAACTTGTAATTATCTGTTGAAAATAGAACTGATATAGTGTCCTTTGTGTGCTTTGAAAATGGTTTTTTCTCATAGTGAGTAATGTGACATGTTGGAAGCTTACTTGGTGAATAACAAATGTTCGCTAAGAGCACAAGACTATTACGAGCAGTTATACCCATTTCGTGATCAACCGAATCGTCGATATGTTCTAAAACTCTACCGGAAGTTTAGAACTAATGAGAATGTTTTTAATAAAAAGGGGTTGAAAAATATTGGTATATTAACTATTGCCTACAAAACGCCAATAATTATCAAAATATTCTATTTGTTCCCGTTTAACAGAAAAAACTATCGTTACCGGTCAAGACAAAACCCCTTGCAAGCACAACCTAAAGCGCCTCAGACCCGTTTTAGTTTTAACATTTGGTGTGGGATAATTTGATCTAGAATTATTGGACCTTTTATTTTATTTATGAAGGTTCCCTCACCTGCGAAAGATATGTTGAAATTATGTGAAAGATTTTGGACAATTTTTTAGATGAAACAGATCTTGTAAGCAGACAAAATGTCATTTTTCAGCAGAATGGAGCACCTGCTCACAATTATCGAGAAAGTAGCTATCTTCTGAATAATCTTTTAATGACAGGTGGATTGGAACTAATGGACCGATTTCATGACCTCCAAGATCACCTGACTTGACCCCACTAAGACGGCGTCTTAGGAGAAAATAACTCGACCATAAAAGAGGCGTTTAGATTTATAAACATATCCCCAGGGGCTATGTTAGAGTGTGGTTAGGTCAATACTTCAGACATCCCCGAAGATGTCCGATTCTACCCGAACATTGACGAGCACGCTTGCGCACAAGACCAAAGGCTAGCTGCGTTCTGGCGTCTTAGGAGAAAATACCTCAACCATAAAAGAGGCGTTTAGATTTATAAACATGCCCCCAGGGGCTATGTTAGAGTGTGGTTAGGTCAATACTTCAGACATCCCCGAAGATGTCCGATTCTACCCTAACATTGACGAGTACGCTTCCGCACAAGACCCAAGGCTAGCTGCGTTCTCGTTTCTCGTGTGTTTCGCTCTTTAAAGTGTAACTGTCATCGAGTGAGCATTACTATAATGTATTCTCCTGTTTATGAGCCAACCTCAGCGGACATTAGAGATTTTACTGACTTGTTAATAAACTATTACAACATAACCGTTCAAGATAATGATGAAAGCGATGACGTGGTTGAGCTGGGTGTATCTCACATCCAAGATGATGGTTCACAGAAGAAAAAGAAGAGTGATGAGGTAGGGGGGAATGGCAAATCTCAAAATCATGATGATGATGATGAGGACGACTCACGGTTCAAGAAGAAGAAGAAAACCGATAAAGCATGTTATTAAATAATAATGATGTATTGTTTATAATAATAATAATGATATATTTTCAAAACGTTAAGCTTTCCTTCGGTTTTGTTAATAAACCTGTCTTTTCCTAGCGGTGCTCCACCGTCTTGATTCATGTTTGCAAGTTTACAAGTTTCTCGCTTTAGCGTGTTTTCGCTCTCTCGTGTGTGTGTATGTGTGTGTGTGGGTGTGTGTGTGCGCATACGTGCCTGCGTGCGGGCGTACGTACGGGCGTGCGAACGCTCGTACGTGTGAGCGTGCGTACGTGCGAGCGTGCGTACGTTCGTGCGTACGTGCGAGCGTGCGTGCGTACGTACGAGCGTGCGTACGTACGTGCGTACGTGCGAGCGTACGTGCGAGCTTACGTGCGTGCGTGCGTGCGTGTTTTTTCGTTTGATCCTCGTGCTAAAGCAGTGCTAGTCGATTGTATGTAGTTGTAGGCCCTATTGTGTTGACTAAGAGCTATAATTGGAAGCGTTGCTTGCTATACCCTGGCCGTGGAGTTATGTTTAATTAGCTTTTTTTTTTGACAGATGTATTTATTTATATCAGGCTTGCATGTAAAGTAATATAGAGGTGAAACTAACTAGCTAATGTGTTTTGCTGCTACACGTATCACAGTATTGAAGGTTCTGTTTATGTATTAGAAAAACGTACTACAGCTTCGAAACAGAGTGCAGATAAAAATTGAAGAAAGTGAATACGGTACAACTTCGGCGAGCAGACTTAAAGGTTTTAAGTGTGTACAGCATTCCCAGAGCAGCGTTGAAACCATTTAATTTAGGACTAACCTCATGTCCATGTAATAATGTCTGACAAACTATTAGGGTTATTAGCTTGCTTTATAGGTTACAATATAATCGTTCAAGGTGAAGACGATGAGATGGTAGTATCTCAAAATCTCGATGATGGTGATGCTCTCTATGAAATTTCAAAATAAAATAGATTACGTCACTCTTATTTTCAGATTAGAAATTTTTGAAACGTTTAGTTGACGTTGCTATTATTCCCATCTGATAAAAAATCCACAAAGATGTATGCGGCAGAAGTGTTGAGATGCTTGTAATCGACCCCCAGCCACAAGAAGAATGTGTTTTCGACTTGTATGTGCTTCTAATCAACTACCCAGACACGCACCTCGACCGTGTGCGATTATCGTAAACACGGATCCTGCAAACAAACCAGACCAGCATTGGACCTCTATCTACATTGACGAGAGTGGTAACAGGGAGTTGTTTGAGTTTCAAACCTACTTGTTTCTCAAGGTTAACAATTTTTTCAAGGTAGAATGAGTATGCTGTTGTGAAATAAAATTTCGTGTATAGATAAAGCATATAGTCTACAAAGGGTAATTAATAGAAAACATTTTTTAATAACATTTTTTCTTAGAATAATAAAAATATTCATAAACCAATATACGTCAACTTAAACTCAGGTGTACATTTTTTATAAAAGTTGCGCGCAAGGCTAACTTCAAGGTAAACTTCAAAACCTATGACTAGCTAACTTCAAGGCTAACTTCAAGACCAGCTTGTTTCTCATGACTAACAATTTTCTCAATGTGAAATAATCACGTTTTTGTAAAAACGCCTTATGTAATAGCATTGTCTGCCCCTTACAGATAAATTCTTTGTGTTTAAAACTGTTTCCTTGTCTGGATGTAGATTTATAAACCTTCATGTTAATTATACTAGTATTTTTGAAATATCATTCGTATATAAGAATAATACAAGGTTTGCTTTAAACGATCTTCATCGTATACTTTAACAGTAAACCTTTTTTCAGATAGTTGATCACCCTATTAAAATGGAGCGTTAATAGTTTATAGAAGTACGGGTGTAAATAAAAAACACGCTACATAGCGATTGTGTTATAAACTAGTGGAGGTCGCTATTATTTCGTGTATAAGTTGAAGTTATGTAAGTAGAAGGTTACAACCGGTAATTAAAAAGAAAGTGTAATAACGCATATTACAACAAATAATACAGGTCCATTTACACATTTTTATATATATTGAAAACAATTACTTGAAATAAAACGGCATATCAACTCTAATAATATTTTTTAGAAATTATATTAACCATTTATATTGGTTTTTAGACTATTAAATTAAATAGTGTTATATAATTACACGGTAATTAGTTAAAAGTAAACGTGAACAGTGATTTCTTACTACATATTGTTATGGAATTTTAAACATTCCAAACACTTAATATGGTTTTTTATAAAACAATTTGTGTATCCGTATATGAATATTTTTCAAACCGATTTATTTTAAGAGAAAGGTAAATGTATGTTGCAGCAAGTGCGATAAAGATGATAAGGTTGTATATTTTACACTCTAATTATAGGTGGTTTTTACACAACCTAGAAAGTTGTTCTTTAGTTTGACATGCAGCATAAAAACAGTAACTATCACTCGTAAATCAGTGCCTTAAAAACGTTGTTTAAGTACAGAGCTGGTAAGTGTGGTGTTAACCCTTTACTTATTTACAGATTTTTAATTACAGTTATAAACACAAGCATTAAGTTTCTTTAAAAAATATTAAGGCGTACAACATTCTTAACGGACGGATGGATATTATTTCAATGCAGGTAAACTATGTTTTTAATACTCGCTTTAGAAAACACAAACTGTTATGTAATTAATTAACTTAATAAAAAAAATTGTTTCATTAGGAGTGTCAGTAATTTTTTATAGTTCACTGAGGATTTTTTTTTTAATTATGACAATAAAAATAAGTGTTCTATAATTAAATTTTACTGTCATTCAAATTCCCCACGTATGATTAATCCTAATACAGCTGCTATCTCATCTCCTCGTTAGAAACGTTTTCTCCAGTAGCATATGACCGTTTTAAAACAATAGGACCGATAATAATATCTTATTAATTATGCAATTATTGTATGCGTATGTGTCTGCTCAGCCTCCAGGGTTACAACCAAAAGGACCTTAATACCATCAGAAATAACCCTACCCCTAGACCAGCCCTAAGCTCCAAGACTAAACTCTAAGACTTATCCCTAGACCAGCCTTAAGCTCCAACCCTAAATACAGTTCTAAGCCAAGACCAGCCCCCACCCCCAGTCCTCACGTTAGCAACCACAAAAAAGTCCTACCTGTCAAAAAGGTCCTTAATACAGCCATAAGGTTTAACCCCCAAAAGAAACCATAAAAATAAGGGTAATACGGTCCTTCATGTAAGCGAGTAAAAATAATTAGGGTTGAAAAAGAAAAGGGTAGAAAATACGGTCTCACACGTGGGTGTGTAAAAAATAGGGGTGAAAAACACATCCTATACGTAAGCGAGTAAAAATAATTAGGGTTGAAAAAAAGGCCTTAGAAAAGAAAGGATACGGTCTCACACGAGGGTATATAAAAAATAATTAGGGATAAAAATTCCAGCAGGGGTTGAAAATGCGGTCTCACACGTGGATGTGCAAAAATAGGGGTGAAAAAATACGTCCTACACGTAAGCGAGCGTGGGGAATCCCAAGGTCAAATGACGTCAAAAAGTGAAAGGTGAGGTGTCCGTCTTCTACTCATATTGTTGACACAATAGATAATAAAGGAGCCAGCTAAACATCCTGAAAAGGTTCTTAAAACTAATAACAAAAATATTTATTGCACAATACTAGTCATTCAAGGTGCCCAAAATGACGCTATATTTCAATATCTGCAAAGAGCGTAACTTGTTTATTTCCACATGAAAGTCAGATTTGTTGAATGGAAGTTATACG
Organism: Vesta saturnalis; assembly: GCA_036346205.1. NCBI lineage: Eukaryota > Metazoa > Arthropoda > Insecta > Coleoptera > Lampyridae > Vesta > Vesta saturnalis. The sequence goes on from JARFJB010002049.1 coordinate 2,242,723, forward strand.
AATTCTAATGAAGAAAATTAGGTATGGTGTATGTTTACGCAAGAGCATTTTGTAACGCTAAAAAAACTCTTGAAAATTACCATTGATTGTACCCAGAAAGAAGAGTACCTAATACACCATTCTTTTGCGATTAACTATATATCTAGGTTCTTTCGATAAGCCACAAAAAAGAAAAACTGTTACAGCAGCCAATGGTGGATCCACGAAATAATATTGATTTAGCATTTACCGGTTATAAGAATTGTGTTAATTAAGATGTTTCTCTAAGAGAGATTCAAGAGAAGTGGGAGTGTCGAAAACGTCGGCTAGAAGAATTTTATGTCGGAATAAATGTAAACCTTACCGCTGCCGAAAGGTTCAAGATCTGCGATCAACAGATTATCAGCGAAGGAGGACATATTATCGGTGGATTTTGAGAAGGCGACTGGATCCTCATGTTTGCCGGAAACTTTTATGGACTGACGGAAGAAGATTCTACAACAATGGTTGGTTTAACAAAAACATTCATTTGCGTTGGACGCGGGAAAATTAACATTTCCACCGCGACAAGGCACTTCAAGAAAGGCTAGGCATCAACGTTTGGCTTCGATGGGAGCATCTATCTAAATTTTTAACAGATCACTTACACGATTTTTTTGACGACCTGCCACTTGTGCTTAGAAATTTTGTTTAGTTTCAACAAGACGGTGCACCAGCATACCGTGATCGCCGACGTATTTAAAGCAGAATTATTGGATTGGTAACAATGGATCTATAAACTGGTCTCCACGTTCGCCGGATTTCAACCTTACGGATTTCTTCTCCATATGGGGTTTTATTGCAAATAAGATAAACATATGACACCTCGGGACTTGAAGGATTTATTTTTAAAACACGACAGGCATGCCTCAAAATTACCCCTGCGATGTTACATAATATTCAAAGAATGTTAAAAAAAATGCTCAGGCGTGTTTGAGAATCAATGGGGGTCTTTTTCACCACCTTGAATGAATAATATTGTGCAATAAATGTTTTTGTTATTAGAATCTTTTCAGGATGTTTCGCTGGCTTATTTATGATATATTATGTTAACTGTATGTTGTATTTAGCTATTGCTAATACGAACTGTAATTCGCTTTCAAATGTCAAATTTACTTTTAGACATAGAAAAACGTAGGTTTAAAATGTTTCTACAAAACTAACCTTATGATGCAGGAGCGTACTGAAGTCCCAATATTAAAAAACACTGATAATACATTTTTTGACAGCGATACGTCGAAAAATGCATAGTTGTGATAAATAGTTGAATTAAAAAAAAATTGCCTTTACCAGGTCCGTATAAGAAATAGTTGGCAATGATATTTCAAACGCCAAACGTGATTCCGAGTTTGTAGTAAGCTTATATAGATATTGAAATACTAACAAATTTATGTATAAAGTTTTTTGATCAGATTGATTAGTTTTCAATGTAGCATCGATTAAAAATGTACGTTTTCACATTTTTATTAATATCTCGAAAACTACAGTCAATTTGGTAACTTTGTAAACAGCACACTAAAAGGCTTCAAAAATTTAATAGGCCAAGTCTTACCGTTACAAAGATAGCAATAGTGACCCATGGTATTTGGACCACCCGTGTATATATATATATATATATATATATATATATATATATATATATATATATATATATATATATATAATTTTTTCTTCCAGTAATATAATAACAGCTAAATTAATTCATTTTCCAGTGAGTAATTTCCAATTCCCAGGTTGTTTATTAACTATAAGTATCAGCAAATCAATATCATATAACAAGGAAATACGTGCAGAAAAATACCGCCTAGATAGCGAGGGTACAGCTGATGACCTGCGAGTTCGTATAATAGGGTATTTAACAACAGAAGGACACATTGACTTACTTACGCCTGAAGAACACCAGCCCCTTTTCTAAGTTGAAGCCAGGTTCATTCACTTCCATTAATATGGAAATTTCCAACGCGAATGGAAAAACCTGTGATCTTGGCAGAAAATATGGACTCAAATATGATGGAGTTAGCAATCCTACGTCATTTTTGGAACGGTTACAGAAACTACAAGTGTGTTATCAGATCCCCGATGAAAATATGCTTCTAGTACTACATGAACCCTGAAATAAAACACATTATTGTAGTATAGAAATAATCGAGTATTTTGGATTACCTGGGCCGACTTCTTAACGGAACTTTGAGAATTCCTACCTCCACGATACCAGTAAAAACTGGAGGAAGAGATTCGTAATCGTAACCAATGACCCGGAGAACGATCAGCAGATAATGCTACCGTCATGCTGATCTTGATGCGACCCTATGGAGGGATGACCATGAGCAGTTAATTGGAAAGAATTTACGACAATCTGTGAACAGAAAATAAACACTATATCGGACAGAGAGACCTTTCCAACTTCACCTGCTTCCAGTCCTGGACGTGTACACTTTAATGGTTTATCAATTACCACCACGTCATCCTGCTACTGTTCGACCTGAAAGCGAGAAAACAAATAAACCAAAATTTATATCTAGCTTGATGTATAGACGAGAAGATATACGGTGGACCTGTGGAGAAAGGGGCCATTTCCGAGGTAACTGTAAAGGAGCCATTCAAGCCTTCTGTTCTAGGTGTGGCAAACCAGGTGTGTTGCTCAAATACTGCCATTGTCCCAGACCGAAAAGAACCCCAAATACCAGCAAAAGATAAAGAAGAACTTTTACGGACAGCGATTAATTCCTCTATGCAGCCAAATAAACGGGATACATCACGCAAAGAATGGCACCAGTGGTTACAACAGGCAAAGGAGTTTAACCACAAGGCTCTAGCTGCATCACAACCCCTTATTTCGTCAGATGATCATTTCTTCGTACTTAGGCACATCTTTAACAATCCCATCTAGGCATTGGTGGTTACGGGCGCTTCCAAAACTTATTTTGGGAGTAAGTTAAAGAGTATCTTAACCAAAAATTCTGTTTATCCAGAACTCAATGGAACCTACATATTTGCAGCTAATATAGGAAAACATAATCACCATCCGACTTCCTCCCCACATATTGAAATTGAGCAACCGAGTTGTATTCCGGTACCAGTCACTTCAGTCCAAGCTGACACCACTCTAACTCCGTCCTAGTACACACGCCCACCAGTTCTCACAACAGACTGCACAACCAGATCGAAAACCGGTGTCCTGGAACCAAAGAAAATGAGATTGGAATAACCTGCGCTCGCCAAAGCTAAAGGTACTCACTTACCTAAGTTAACTCAAACCTGATGCACAGGGATCATCCCAATGACGTTGACCAGCCAGCCGGAAAGGAACATTAAGGCCAGCATCCCGACGCACCAGCCGCTTAGCCAGCCTGTAGTCCCAAAGTCGTCAGATCCAGCTAGAACGTTCCCACTTGCTGACTCCTCGTCTTCAGGCACTCATCGTAAAGAGAAGACGCGAGTAAGAAATCATTTCACTTGCTACCCTCTCGCGCATCCTTCCGATCCCACACACCTTTTTTCTTCTCCCCCGAGGTAAGGGTGGTGTGTAATAATCTTAAAAATCCTTACAATTAATTTTTATTATCATAGAAAATCATTCCTATCAAAACTTGTTTCTTAGTTCGTTTTGCAAAACTGCATTCCTGCCTTGTTTAAAAGTCCAACCAGTTACGCACGCCTTTCACACTCCCGTCCAATTTCCACTGTGAATACCTGACGACCAGTTCTCCAGACTCACTTATTTGGTTTTCGCGTTTATTATCTGATGTATTACATGACTCATTTAATTTCCAATTGTTAATATTTATTGCGATTTCCTAATAACGGGTGTTTCAGCAACCGTATGTTTGATGACGTGAATTTATTGAATTAAAAAATACTATAACATTAAGTAATTAAATAATAATTATACAATATTCAAATTACCTTTAAAATTTTACAATAAATGTTCAACTGTTGCAGTGCAGGTTCAGACACGCTTCACAACGTTTGCAGCCACTTTTCGTAGTGTTTGCTCCCACTTTTCGTAGTGTTTGCTCAGTAATATTCGAAATCTCACTTTCAATGTTTGCCTTCAATTCGTCAAGTGTATGAGGATTGTTTTTATAAACCTTACTTTTTACCCCAAAGGAAAAAGTCAACGCGAGTAAGATCTGGGGATCTTTGGGGCCACAATCCTTTTGATATCACACGATGGTCAAAAAATTCCCGCAACACATCCAGAATTTCAGTAGAAGTATGGAAACGTTGCGTTATCCAGATGGAACCAGCAATCTCGATCGTGTAAATCTAACTAGGCTATAAATTGTTCGATTAAGTTGCAACAAACCACACCATCTACAGATGTGTCAAAATTATAAAGGCCCTACAATACGACGCCGGGAGATCGCACACCAAACACTAATTTTACGTGTGTGTAGTGGTCGTTCTTGAAAAGAGTGAGGATTTTCAGCTCTCTATATTCGGCAGTTTTGGCTGTTAATGTAACCATCCAAGAGAAACCACTAAAATAAGCACCATCTAACATTTCAATACTGTTATCCTGAACAAGAGAACGAATCCAACGACAATACTGTATACGTGGTCAACTTCTTTCAGTTCATGAACGACACCGATGCGGTAAGGATGCAAGATTAATTTTTTAGTAACCCGAAAAGCGGTAGATAGTGAATATCCAGCCTGTGAAGATAACTTTCTAAGTGATTTTGCCGATGAGTTAGTTAAACGTTTTTTCACATCGCCCATAACTTCGTCTGTTAACACTGACGGTCGACCTGTGCTTTTCCGATTCTGTACACTGCCAGTCTCAGGAAATTTATTAATAAGACGCGATATTGTGGACATATTAGGTACTGAAGAATTGGGAAGCTTTAACTGGAACCCATATCTAACTCGTTCGTAAGATTTATGTGCGTAATAACTCTCAATAATGAACACACGTTCATCCGTAAAAAAAGACATAGTTGGACACACAGACACTACAGAGACAAATGAATACTGGAATAGCACTGGTGCATTTCAATAACACATGACGAGTTAACAATGAGTGTAGTGTTGCCAACTGACAAGTAGAGAGGAATCAAATTTACCTATGCGTGACTTTAACCTTCTTAAACTCAGGGTTGCGTCCTTTTTGAAACACTCGTTATATTATTACCTGTAAAAGTATTCATCCTGATTCCTATTTATTACTTGCTTATCCTGCCTGCTTGCTTTTACCTACTACAAGTCAGGTCTCCAAACACCAATTTCCGATCCCTGCAATTAGTAGACCAGATATTGCTCTGGGTGTATTCTCTCGGAGTACCTACCCAGGAATTGAGGAAATATCTAGTACTATTGCTTTTACTAACGTAGGTTTCGGGCCCGAATGTATAGTAATTGTACGTGGAAAACTATCCTTCTCCGTCTTTTCATAGGGCAAACTTTCGTGAAGAACATTAGTCCTTTCTTTCCTTTTAATTCTAGGGGTTAGAAATTTCCTCACTATAAGGAACACCCTATATAGTGGTCCCTTCCTACCTCAAAAATCAAACAAATAAACCATAGGAAATAGAATGGGAAATCATAAACTCTCGAATTCCTGCTTCCCTAACTATTTTAGGTAAAAACTCTACAGGGACTTTTCTTTAAAGAATTGAATTCTCTATCGGATAAAACTATTAAAAATATTTTACAGTTTACGCTAATTTCAAAACATTATGTACCATTCCTGGACAGCATCAGAGCAGCAATGAAATGTCAGGATGAGGTTACCTTCCAAAATTATTATAAACACTGTCATGTTTCAGTCTCTTAGTTATAGCAATAGACTTAAAAAATGTCGTACACCGTTTCAGAAAGAATAGAAATTTGAAAATGTTTTATTCCCGCAATAGCTCACGCACAGTAAGTGTCTTATTTAGCGCCAAATATCCAAACCGCCCGATTCCAAGCCATACTACAATTGGAAGAATTTCACTAATTCCTTTGTGTAAATGTGTCAAAAATTATGAATCTAATATTCAAATAAATGTGTTTGAAAATGAAAATATTACAAATGTATCAATTTTGTGGTTGTTTAAAATCCTGGTATAAGTTCTCTAGAAATTGCGAACCAGTTTGCAACACATAATATAACCACATTAAAAATTTTGAAAAAGAATAATTTCACAGGAGTTGCTTGTTTTGAGAGAAGAACAGATTTTTGTTATGATTATCTAGACCGATAATTAAAAAAAAACATTTGTTTTACAGATGAGTGTACGTTTACGTTTACCAAACGTGCAAAATTATAGGATTTGGTAAACAAAAAGGCCTGAAATTCTTGTTGAAAGCCGGTCTTAATATTGTAAAAAAATTAATGTTTGGGTGGGAATATACGGACAACGTATTATTGGACCATTTTTTTATGAGGAAAATCTAAGCGAACACACACACACGCACGCGCATGCGCACGCGCACGCGCACGCGCACGCACGCACGCGCACGCACGCACGCGCGCACGCACACACGCACACACGCACACACGCACACGCGCACACACGCACACACGACACACGACACACACGCACACACGCACACGCACACGCACACGCACACGCACACGCACACGCACACGCGCACGCACCGCACGCGCACGCACGCGACGCGCACGCGCACGCGCGCACACACACACACACACACACACACACACACGCACACACGCACGCACACGCACACACGCACGACGCACGACGCACGACACGCACCACCACACACACACACACACCACACACACACACACACACACACACACACACACACTCGCGCACACACGCACACACGCACACACGCACACACGCACACACGCACACACGCACACACGCACACACGCACACACGCACACGTTTCCTTGAGAAGAATTCTAGATGGTTCCGCTACAACAAAATGACGCTGCAGGATTACCATTCGGATTTGTGTGGACATTATACGATAATGTTTTGGTATTTTAGAATAACATATAATTTACCAATGCTTGATTTTGTAAATAAGTTTTTCTCTACATATTTAGTTATAAATGATCAGATAATCAAATTACTGTATAATGCTTGTTTTTCAACCATTCTACTCTAATAAATAAAAGCATTTTCAGTAGTTTAGCTGTTTTTAATTAAGAGTTCCGTAACAAGAGAGAGGCGTGTATGATCAACTTATATTGCAGAAAATGTTCATTAGTCTACACACCACTAGATGCCACCACAGACAAATCAAAACAGATCCAAGAGATATCTCCTGCACCTATCTTGCCAGGACATTTTTTTAAATAATAATTTTAATAACAATTATGCTCCTTTATAATAAACCCTATTACGAAAACACATTTTAAAACAGTTATCTCGATCGAAATGATATTCAAACCTCAGATAGAAATTAATTAATAGTCATAAATACAATATGATAATCTCAGATATTAAGCTAGCGCTTAAATGCAGTCTTAAAGATTGTATAGAACATAATCGTTTAAAGACTAGGTTTTGATATCCTTGATAAAAATCAAAACAACCCTAATAAATATTAATAATAATAAACACAGAATAAATAACATCTTTTTTATTATGAAAACACTTGTCATCTTTACATGTCTAATCTATTAATTCTTCCCCATTATTAGAATACAATTTTTATGACAGGGGCGAAGCCCGCGAGCAGATTCCCGTCTTACAAGACTAGGACCCCTTATTAGAATGCAACCCCCAATGTATAAATAAATTATGTCACAATCTGTAGAAGGGTGTTAAAAGAAATGTAATAATAATTTTAATAACAATTATGCAATCTCCTTTGATAAAAACGGGCCCTAATAAATATTAATAAACACAGATTAAATAATTAAAAATTATTATTAATTTTATTAAATACATAAATAAAAAGTTTACCGCGAGTAGGATTTGATTTAATTATTAGTCAAGTTGCTTTGGTATGTGTGAATCCTTGCGATATTGCAGGCTCACATTCCATTAATATAAGTAATTTGATTGTAACAGATTAAATAACATATTTTTATTCTCAGGTGAAAAAAATGCGATCCTCACGTGGGCATATAAAAAATGGCGACCAAAGGTGTCCCAAAAAAACAAAATGGCGGAAGCTGTCGGTATTCTACTCACTTAACATACAGTTGGTTAATACTAATAGCTTGTTACTACAAATTTATTGCTCGTACGTCGTAATTTGTTAGAAAATTCCTTCGTTCTCTATCCAGAGGTGGAAACATGAATGCGAAGGCGTAAAATCTCACTTTATGATGTGAAAAAATTACTGATGAACTTTACGAGTTAAAAATTTAGTAAAAACACATTACAAAAATCGGTAACATGTAATAGTTGATCTTTTTAATGTATAGACAGTAAAGTTCTTCTTTACTAATAGATAAATCATAAAATGCAGTTAAATTGGAACTTTTCTCTTACATTAAAGTTTCAGAACAAATCACTGTAAAAGTTTCCGTGGAAAATCATACAGCATTTAAAAGAAATAAAACTAACATATACAAGTACGCTTCAAAGATTTTGATTTTGATAAATTTATAAGAAGTAGTTTATCGTTCACTAGCAATAAATACTGCATTGACTATTCTCTTTTCTAAATCGATACAGTTGGTTGTGACAGGTAAAGTGTCACCGTGGCTTTAGATTGATAAATTGAGAAGTAGTAAAGAAACTAAACAAATACTTGCTTTTTGTAAAGCTAGCGATCATGAAGTATACTTTTACCAAACATTTTGATAAATATTAGAAAACCTTTTAAAATAAAATTTCTAAACATTGCATTAGCTTATGACAGTTAAACGTGATACGATATGCAATGATTTAAATTCTACTTTTTGAAAAATACAATGTAGTTTTATATAACGACTTAAAATATGTGTTATAACTATAACGCAAAAATTTTAACTTTCATACTAAAACTTTAGTATCATTATGTGTAAGCTCATTGTTACTTAGTTGTTACACTTATTTAATTTTCGTCCTACACACTAAAATTATGTTTACTGTATTCGCTTAATCCCCGGATTTATGTTAGTAAAAATATATCAGTAGAAGCGTAGGATAAATAATAATAAATAATTATAGTTTTGTTTCTTTTGGACATATTATAGGACACGTCAAACATATAAAAACAAACAGTTCGTCGTTAATCGTATACTATCAAAGTAAAAAGTTTGGTCACTTTACTTTGAAGGCTTATTTTACAAAATTGGTGTTGCCGAGTTCCCTAAAATTTTTGCTATTTAACAATTGATATATTGTTGTTAAAATATGTAAATTTTAAGTATTTAATTGGCGTAGTTTTAAAACTATTGAATTTTATTTACAAAAAGGTATATAAATCGTATCATTTTTCAAGACGCTCGACATTTAATCGTCCTTATATTTTATTTTCCAATGCAAATCAATAAAATGCGAGAATTAGGTGGTTCGATTATTTCTGAACCTATTACCGGAAAGAAATTGTAACAAATTGTTTTCGATTGCTTGTAAATAGTTAAAACAGGCAAACATGACCAATTCTCACTACGTGAAGTAAGTAAACTTTTTTTGACCCTAAATAACATACATGTACTAGCGAGTGAATGACAAATGTGTACAGGCTGCCCCAAATTCGAGGGCAATCATGGGGATCTCGCTTCTTATAAGAGATAGGTTATAGGTTTAAATTTGGAACTTTTGCTAAATTCGATGCCGAGTAATAATCTGAAAAGAAATTTGAGCTCGAATGGATTTGGTTTTATGCTCAAAAAACTAAAAATTTCGATTTTCGTTTTTCGCGTTTGGCCACCTTATTATTAGGAATTTTCAAAATTCGATTAAACATTATTAAGGCACCTACTAATACGGTATTAAAAATATTATGCGACGTTTTGTTTATTCTGAACCATCATCAGGTTTATTTTTTCTTATCGTGGTTAAGATATATTTTTATGGCGTTGGATGAAGAATGTTATGCTGATTTTAGCTATATATAACACTTCATGGTTTGATCGACTGCGAACTAAAATACTCTTAAATTAAAAACTAAATATTAAATTATCACGTTACCCATGAATCAAACAAAACTCAGGAGTTGACTTTTGTCATGTCATTTTCTAATTGTAAAAAGGGTAATAACTGCAAGATCCTTCGTGTTAGTGCTTTAAAATTTGCAAGTTTCTTTAGAATGTTTTCAAATTCAGAAAAACGAGACATGATAAGGATATTTTATAGCTGCAATAGAAATAGTGTCAGAGCAGAACAAAGATATTTAGAGGAATATCCGGAGAGGCAGCAGCCAAACCAGAGATATTTTTTTAAATTAGACCAAAATTTGCGAGAATTTGGATGTTTTCAGAAACCTCGAAATGCATATGGTAGCAGACTAGACAGAGATGCCTAAGAAGAAATATTACATCAGGTACTATTTGTTAGTATTATACTAATTATAAGAATTTCCACTCACTTCACTGCTAATTTCAGCAGACATTTTTTTGGAGAGTTATGACTTTATGTTATCCACATTAGGTTCAAGAAAATCCTTCAACATCTACCAGAGAAATAGAGCAAACTATTGAAATGCCAAAAACGACAGTTTGGCGAGTGTTAAAGCAACACCGTTATAAACCATTTAAGTTACACGTTAGTCAAACTCTTCGGCCTGGGGACGATATGAGACGGTTGGATTTTTGTAACCAACTTAATACCAAAATGCTGGAAAATCGCAACTTTCTCAATCAGATAATTTGGACGGATGAGTGCAATTTTTCCACTAATGGAATGTTTAATCGTAATAACGGGCACTACTGGTCCGTTGAAAATCCACGAATTAACAGGCAAATGCGAGGACAAGGCCACCGGTCCTTTAATGTGTGGGTTGGAATCTGGAAGGATAGGCTCCTTGGGCCAATTATTTACGAAGGTATCCTAACGTCTCAACGCTACCTCGCATTTCTAACAAACGAAATATCAGACCTTTTGGATGATGTTCCGCTAAACGATAGATGGACTCTCTGGTGGCAAATGGACGGAGCTCCTCCTGATAATGCTGCGACAATAAGTGAATATCTTAACGGCGAATTTCCTGATAAATGGATGGGAAATAGGGGACCACTTAGGTGGCCAGCAAGAAGTCCAGATTTAACCCCTTTAGATTACTTACTCTGGGGCTATTTAAAAAATATGATTTATAAGACGCCACCGCAAAATATAGAAGAACTCCAGAATAGGGTTGTTAATGAACAAATTCCCAGGCGAACCATTCAAAGAAGCGTAAACAATTGTAGAAGAAGAATTCGTTACTGTATGCAAGAAGGAGGAAACTTGTTCGAACACTTATTATAATAATTTTTGTTTGTTTGTCTGTGTAATTATTTTGTTGTTACCTATCGATAAATTTGCGTTGTCGCTATTATGACCGTGTTACATAGACCTACTTGTTTGAGTTGTTTGTTAATGTTTTTTTTAAATTGTTTAAATGTTTTTATATTTTTTTGGATGTTCTAACGAGTTTAACAAATTAAATAAGTAGAACTACTGTAATTATTCCTTGCTGGATCCAAAAAGGCGGAATCTTGTTCTTCGTATTTTTCTCATTATTTTAGTTCGCAGTCGATCAAACCATAAAGTGTTATATATTGCTAAAATCAGCATAACATTCTCCATCCAACGACATAAAAATATATCTTAACCCCCATAAGAAAAAATAAGCCTGATGATGGTTCAGAATAAACGAAACGTCACATAATATTTTTAATACCGTATTAGTATTGTGCGTAAAAAGGTGCCTTAATAATGTTTAATCGAATTTTCAAAATTCCTAATAATAAGGTGGCCAAACGCGAAAAACGAAAATCGAATTTTTTTGTTTTTTGAGCATAAAACCAAATCCATTCGAGTTAGCTCAAATTCCTTTTCAGATTATTACTCGGCAGCGAATTTAGCAAAAGTACCGTATTTAAACCTATATGCTATCTCTTATAATAAGCGAGATCCACATGCTTGCCCTCGAATTTGGGACAGCCTGTACACATGTTTGTAACCTTCAGTTTAAGTCAATACACTATTTGTTAGTGAGCCAAAATCTTATGTTAAGGGAGGACATATAAAGGTTTGAACCCAGAGCGATGATTATATATAAATGCATTTATTATGTAATTTGAAAAAAATAGTTTTCGAGATCTGGAAGTTTCGCCTTTTATTGCAATTTTAATATTATGAACCCAGTTTACCGCACTATATAAATTGCGATTCCTCAGTTGAATTTTCTTCCACTGTTACCTCTGCGTGTAGTTAGACGTTATACTTGTTCAACGAAATATTTAATTCTATCCCTTGGTTAGTAATTATATAAATTAAGAAATAGTCGATCTTTCTGTATTTATTGGTTTTAGTATACAGCATCCTATAAAAAGAGTGCGTATAACGCTTAGAGTAAGGGAGTTAACAAGCGTGATATTTTTCCTTTATTTTAAATAATAGAAAGTGATGAAATCAACATCAACCTCTAAGCAAAGATGTACTTTGGCATATACCTAAAAATGAAGGCAATCCATTAGTTAGTGTTTGAATTATTAATTCATAAAGATTGGTCTTGCGCGAAGAGTGGTGAAAAATGGTGTTTTCTCGAATATATTTCGGCATTTCGCTCTAGTACTTAGTTAAATGTAACAAAAAATAACAAATTACCCTTTACATACACATTAATAAATATCGATTATGATGCAAGTTGTTTGATTAAAAATCAGCCTGATGGTTTTCGAAATATAAACGTTTAAAGTCAGATGACTAAACTTTTTCCTTTGATAGTAGATTATTTTTAACAGGTTAAGTGTTGTGAGGTGCCAATGTGGACTCACACATAAATATTACATTTGGCCGTATGAGTCCCAGGTGGACTCACATATTATAGAATGCTGCGTAGCTCCACGGCGGTTTCACGGACCCATTCAAAACACACGGGAACGTTTCGAACCTGGCCAGACTTGGCCTATGCCTCTGAGAGGCCAACCTGGAGTCACATGACCCATAATATTCATCTAAATTTTATGCATTGCACCTGCATTTTTTGTCTACATTTTGTCATTTTGGTTATTTATCGAATACGCAACTTATGCTTTTTCCACCGAATGCGTGATAAGCAGTCAAAGAAATAGGGCATTTCACAGGCACCGCATCTCAATGTCGTGTTTGTTGCTTTCCTTTGAGCAACTTACCTACCTTTCTCTTCTGCTACTTTTGCGTAATACGTAACACAGCGTCTTCTCCCTGTACGTCCAACGTCACAAAGCTTATGCTCATTTTCCAAGAGAACTCGTGTGACAAGAGAATCCCCGAAAAGGCCCTGAATTATCTCTTCCTTGTACTTGGTAACTGTCATCCGTTCATTGGCAACCTTCTGATGTGCGACATAGGCATTAATAAATGCTGTACCGGTCAAGAGCTCCGTAAACAGTTCTATACCATTTCATTCCTTTATGTAATGCTGAATTATAGCCCTTCATTTGATCTGATACGTCAATGAAGCTCTTATATTTATTATATTCGAGTACATTCTTTGGCTTGACAACATCACCGTGTGCTCTCTGGATTGTCACCATTTTGTCGTCGAATTTGGTACTCAGCATCATTACTTCTCGTTTGTCCCGCCACTTATGAACAATAATACCAGAGTTACTTTCTTCAGCCACATTTTCACCGACTTTCAATTTTTTCGAAATGACATTTTTTGGATTATACTTGCGATTTGCGCGCAGTGTACCAATCATATGGGGTTTTCGGAGTAGGAGTTCATGTGCCAGTGTGACTGAGGTATAATAGTTGTCTATGGCAAGTTTTCGATCTTTGTCAAGCAGAGGGTCCATCATAACTACATTTGTTGGTACGCTGCTGCCTTCGGCATCTTTTTCTTCGCAGTATACATTAAAGCCATATGTGTCACCACCTTGAAGACAAAGTTTGAACAGTTTAATTCCAAACGTATGCTTCTTGTTTGCAATGTACTGCTTGAATTTTAGTCGTCCTTGAAAAGGTACCAGAGTTTCGTCTATGCAAACGTTTTCATCTGGTATGGGAAATGACACAATCCCCCCCAGATGAGTATTCCAAGGAATAGTTTCATTTCGGCGACATCAGTGTTGTGCCATGTGGTGATACGTGCGTTTTTTTATATTTTTCTTTTCACACTGCAGAGCGTAGCGATTTGTCTCTTCGACCTAACAATTCACTCAAATCTAAATCGATAGAGATAAAATAATAGTACTTACCATTATAGAAAGAAGGTCATCGTTTACAAAATATTCGTAGAATTTAAAGGAAGATTTGTCGTAGAAGTTTTCATACAATTGCTCGTTAAATCCTGCAGAATGGTTGTCATCAAATATGAATTTCTGTAAGTTTCCGCCGGTAACAGGTCCCCAGACTATAGCTCCATTCATTTCATTTGCCGTATTGGGAACGTCTTCTCTAGAACTTTCTTCGTCAGTCTTGAGCATATTGGGTAATGACGGCTTGTATGGTTTCATGTACATGTACATGTGCAAGTGAACGCCGGTATTACCTGTGCCCTTTTTCCTTTTCGAATCCGAACTTTATTGCACTCTAGAGAACTCGAATCGGATTCACTACCAGTCGGTTGGTATTCGCTCGAAAGATATGTGTTGCCAAACAAAGACTCATCAGAATCTTCTCCCGACAATACTTCTTGCTAAACATTTTAAATTTTTTGTTCTTGCTCGTACGACTGCATTATGCCACTACAATGTTCGCACTGACAAGAAACAAGCAGCCGCGAAGCGCGCTGTGTGCATTCACAGACAGGAATGGACAGGTCTAGACGTGAAGCCAGGTTGCACTCACGAAGCATTCTGTGATAAAAGTCTTGCTGGTGGCCATGAAACTCCAACGTGGACTCTCATTTTGAAAAATTGATTTTTGGGCCGAAAGTCGCACAGGAGGCCCTAAGATTTTCATTTGAAGTTAAAAAAATATCTAGAAATGCGATTTGGTAACAAAAAGTGGTCAGCCAATGGGGAAGTTGAAATTCCCAGTAAGGCGGCACTTAACCTGTTAAATGGAAAACTCATCTATACTGTTATGCACCACAACTGGTGCATCTGTACCTATTTTATTTTATAAATTAGAAGGCGGGTTGAATTGAAACCAGCTGATATATATTTTTGAGGGTAGAAATAAGGTGCGCTTAGAGATGGGTTGTTAAGAAAATAGTTGAGGGTTGTTGATTTTGATATTTTGAAAAGAATATTTTTTAAATATGTAAGTAACATTACAATCTGTTCTTATTAAAATATTGAGTAATTTGTATGACAGAATACTTGATTTGTATTGGGTATCACCATTGCCAATGCCCCATATAATCTTGTGTACTAAATTAGGCGTAAGATAGTTTAAGTGATACTTAAAACACTCACGAGTTCACATCACTTGCACTATAAAGATGTTAGTCTCGATTGTCGAATCTATATGGTAAATCTAACGGGGTAATTCGACACAATCTAGTTGCATTAGCGCTATTCTCCAAGAGCTTAATCGCCAAGGGGTTTGGATGGTTCTCAAGTCTCTTGAGGTACTTAGTGCTGGTGTAGCCAATTACTTCCTTGACAGAGTCCATGTTTAATTCTCTTTGAATGACGGAGTTTCGGACTACCATGGAGCACTGGTACTTGTTCTGAGCATCTTTGACTGAAACCTTTCCAAGATTGAAATATTAGATTTACTTGCTGTGCTCCATATCTGCGCACCATAGGTCCCAATTGGTTTGTAGCTGCTTTGTATACCAGCAGTTTATTTTCGAATGATAGATTTGAGGTTCTCCCTGTGAGCCAGTAGAATTTGCTTAGTTTATAGTTTAACTGTTTTCTTGTGTTCCAAATATGCGTTTTCCAGGTATGGCGCCTCCGCTTGTGGCAGTGGCTTGTTGTTTAATGTATGGACATGTTTGGGTTCGATTGATAAATGTTACGTGAGTAGATTTGCCTTAATTGGCTCAAAAACGCCATTTTTTTGCCAGGTTTTCATGTCGTTTAGGAGTTCTTGTAATAGTTGTGTTACATAGAGGGGATCGTAATGTGAATCTAAAATAGCAGTGTCATCTACGAAAGTTGCTAATAGAGTTTCAGTACTAGTTGGAATGTGTGAGGTGTAGAGGGTGTAAAGTAATGTCGTAAAACACTTCCCTGAGGAACCACTGCTTTAATTGCGTGGGGACTTGACCTTCCATGTGGTAGTTTTACTTGAAATCAGCCCTCTGCCAAATAAGATTTAAGGAAATGTACAAACAGGTAAGGTAGGGTGGATTTGATTTTGTAATTTAGGCCATCGTGCCACACCCTATCAAAAGCCTACGAAATATCGATAAAAGCCGCGGAGCAGTATTTTTGCGTTTGTAAATCCTGTTCTATACTAGCTACTACTCTGTGAACCTGCCCTGTTGTTTCATGTTTCCTTTTGAAACCAAACTGATGTTCAGGAATAATATTATTTTTCATTAGAATTAGCCTCAGTTACTTTAGCAGAAGCATCTCAAACACCTTGGATATTATTGGTAGAAGACTGATCGGTCTGTACGATTCTACTTCGGAGGTGGGTTTGCGGATAATTCTTAACATTGCGTTGAAGATAGCTGTCATGACCGCTAAGTCTCGGATTGTAGCTCTCTTAATATTTTGCAAGTAATAAGGTTGAGTTCATTATTGATCACATATATCACCTCTTTAGGTGAACGTGAGAATGATGCAATGGGTCTGGACATTCATAGTAAGGCGTTTAGGAATCGATATATGTCTGCTTCATTCAGAGGATTTTCAGGTGGATACGATGTGAAGACTGTAGATAGGTATTCTGCGAAGGTTTCGTCATCGCTTCTTGTTGCGGTCTTTTTTACGAACTGGAGGTATACTGGTTTGGGGGTTGCTTTATCCGCTTTGTAGCCCTCCAAAGTATATAATCGCTGTCTTTTGTAACCGACAGATTACGTAGGAAGGCCTGGATGGATTAATTTCTAAATTTGTCCAAGAATCTCTTCAGCTTTTGTGCATCATTATTAAATTCGTTTTTGTCTTGTGAACTTCTTGTTAACTGCTATATTTTCCTAAGCCTCTTCTCCCTGATTTGGTATAGGATGTTCACAGGTATGTAGGTGCTACTTTCATGATTAGCTGATACATTTGTGGAATTTTTGCTGCAAGTTGTACATTTTTGTTTAAATACTCAACAGCTATGTCCTTATCAGTTTTTAATGGGATCTGAGTAGTTAGAGTTGCTTCCACTTCTAATATTATAGTGCTGATAGTGACAATGGTTGGGGTGTGATCAAACGATAAATCGAGATATGATTTTGCTTTGCTGTATCTCTGCGCAAGGCCTTTCGTAATGCAGAAGTCTAATAAATCAGGAATTTTGTTCCTGGCAGTCGGTCAATAACTAGGTTATAAATCCTAAGTTATTATCCGTCGTGGATTTGTAGAGATTTCTGCCTTTAGAAGTAATGAGTCTAGAACCCCAGTGGTAATATTTCGAGTTATAGTCTTCTCCCGCAAGGAATCTGGGTATAACGCTGTTAGGGTCAGAGGGCTATTCCAATCCTTTACTTGTGGCTTGGATACGTTCTTCTTCAAATTTATTAATACCGTAATGTTTTATACGTTTTCTTACTATTACCGCTGATCCTCCATGTGTAGTCCGACCCGGTTGGAGAGTATTGTAAATTTGGTAATCTGGTATGTTGACATAACTTCTACTTGTAAAGTGCGTTTCGGAGATTAACTGAACGTCGACTTTATATTCATTAATAAAAATTTTAAGTTTCTGTGCATTCTGACATAGCCCATTGGCATTCTAGATGGCTAGTTTGAGTGTTTTTGCCATATTGAAGTTTGCTGACTATGGTAGTAAGTAAGTTTAACATTGTGCGAATATCGTCTGTTATTTGCATTGGTTGATGTTGATAATAATTCGTAAAAGATTGTGGGCAACTTGAAGGAAAATTCCCATTGGGATTAAACATTTTAACTTAAAAGAGATAATGTCCCCGCACGTGCGCGCTATAGCCGCACTAGAGGGTCTTAACAGCTGTTGATAGTGCTAAACTTACAGCTAGCTGTGGAGAATAAATCACTTAACAAACACTGTGATACGCACTGATTCACTGTTCTATATAAATTTTTCAATAAATTGCACACATAAACTTACTGTCACATAAATTCTAATTGATATACGTCACTATTTTGAACAAAATGAATGTATTATTTTGTCTGATGAACATAGAATAAGAAGGTAATGTTATATATTCACTAACTGTATTTTCTGTCAGAAAATGTTTATAATGTTATTATCTCAACAAAAGAGTAATTTCATTATGTGATTAATATAACTTGATTTGAATATAGAAGGTTCTTTTATAAATTGAACCAAATAATAATTGTAATTAGTATTTGATTCGTATTACAATACCATGGTAAGAGTGAGTATTTCGTCTAATATAAATAAATATCAATGAATGATAAGTTGAAAGTTAATATTACATGACGATCTTTTTATTTAATGTTGAGAGGTTTCTTGATTGCATTTTAAATATATTTTATTTTGACATTTTACATCTAAAATGTAGCATGTTTTAAGATGGATGTTCCCTTGTAAATGTAGTGGAAGCGTAAAATGGCTCTCGGGTAAAACTGGCATAATGATGGCCTATGGGAGATAGCCGGTACAAAACTAAAGCCTGTTCTCGTTAGAATATTGTGTGCGCGACTGTTATGAAATATGTTACCTTTTGGTTCGTTAATGGAGACCCTTCACATGTGATGTTATTACTTACACTACATTTGGTTAAC
This sequence comes from Vesta saturnalis, assembly GCA_036346205.1. Lineage (NCBI taxonomy): Eukaryota > Metazoa > Arthropoda > Insecta > Coleoptera > Lampyridae > Vesta > Vesta saturnalis. The sequence goes on from JARFJB010002049.1 coordinate 2,261,561, forward strand.
TGTACAACCTGGTGATTACCAATTATGAAATACAGACCTGTATTAAGTTATTACCACATTGATTTGTGAAGGTTAGAATAGGGTAATAGTAATTTAATCTTGCAATAACAGTAGAGTCGAAATACGTATTGAATTAGGTATTTATAATGAATACTGATACCTTATTTATGTTGTTATCCTTGTTGTAGAGGGCGATGAAGTAGTTATTTTCCTCAATTCGCAATAAAGGTAGCAGGACTACATTGTACTTGCTCATATATTGATACACTGTGTTTTACCTTTATTTTATCCTCCCTTGGATACCGCAACACTTATATCCCGTAACAACTCTTTTACGCAACGTAAGTAATCCTACCTGGTTTTTCATGAGGATTATTTGGCTTATTAACGCGCATTAACTTTGTTCTTGCATTCGAGTTGTGCAGTCATTAGACTGTTCTGGGTACACTACAATACTATAAAGGTTCTTTTTTAAAATATACTGATTTAGTTCTCGGTTGAAAAATTTTAATGATTTTATTTGCTTAATACAATTAGGAAAAAGGGTTAATAGTATATTAAAATACAAGTATAATGTTAATACTACCGGGCGAGTGCAATTTTGTAACACGAAACGCGAAGCGTCGAATGTTCCAAACCACGAGCACGGCAATACACATTATGAAACGTGTGTTTTATACAATTCTTTCTGATTCTGATTGTTATGAAACAATTTTAGAAATTGTAATTTGCTAATTTGCATTATTGTCAGATTGGATTTTTGATAGTAAACAGACATTTAGACAATTGCAAAATTAGACATTTGACAATTTTTCGCACAATATTTAGAGGTTAAGGCTAACAGCTGTATCGGAAAGCTCCAAATCCAGGGTAGCCAATTCCATAAATCGAAATACGCCAAAAACTGTGAAATAAAGTTTGTGGTATGCATGGTCATCGTTCTGTTTTCACCCTGAAACAGAACGATAATGTAAACTTTACGATACAGAATTAAGAAAAAAATATTAAACCACATAACCCTACGACTTTTGAGTAATTTTAAGCTTACGGTATGGCACCCGTAGCATTATAAGAATGAACATCTTTATTTCATTTAAAGTTATTTTTGTCTTTGAAAGCATAAATAGATGCCCTTAATATTATTAATAATCTAAAGTTTAGCTCCTGCTATAGATCGAATAATTATTTTTTGGGAAAGAAATACCTGATTTACAGGGGTTGATTGATAACAGGAGCGTTATTCTGATTTCTATCAATTGCACACTCAAACGTCAATAACAGCGTCAACTACGTATTTGTCAGCGGAATATTTATACTTAATTTTTGTAGAATGAAATATTTTGTTTGAACCAAGTTTATTAATAATAATATAAATTGTATGCAAATTTAAGTTTAAAAACACATACAGAAAAAGAATTCCTCGAGTTCAAACAAAATATTTCATTCTATATATTTATATCAATATTGCTTTCGCAAATAAATTTAAAAATCAGTCACGTACTATGTCATTTGTGAAAACCTAACGGATTGCAGGCTCTCATGACATAGTACAAAAAGTTGACTGTGATGATTAATAAATAAAAGTTAGTGTACTTCAGTACTAATAAAAATATATACAGGTTAAGTGTAAATCGAGTGAGATTTGCTCCCTCGGTAGCGTAGTTGGTAACGCAGTTCTCTAGCAAAGAACAGATCGTGGGTTCAAATCCCACTCGAGGAATTCTTTTTTTGTATGTGTTTTTAAACTTAAATTTACATGCAATTTTAATAATTTTTTATGTTTAAATACGAGAGAGAAGAATTAATAAAAAAGAAACCTAATCTAGTGTCGGGAAAATTCGATTCAAATTTTACCCATCAAGATGGTAAAGCTCTTTGAGAAAATGTAGCTTTAACACTAAATAGGATGGGTGGCAGTGTAAAGTTGTGGACTGCTTAGAGAACAGTAAGTATTTTTTTAGACTTTAATTTGGTTCTAGTGCACTCCATTCACGATTCAGTTCCATGTTGATAAAGGATGACAAACAACATCCAATGTTGGACTTAATCATTTGATGATGGGCTTAAATAATGAGTCTATCAAGCGTCCAACACTGTAAGGCATTGAATCATAGTCAGGTGACTGTGTTTGTATTTGTATTGGGAATATTTTAGACTATACATGACAAGAAAAATACTTTCATTTACTCTCAGACCTCGCAACAAATAGGGTCACGCACAAAATTAAAACGAACTCAAAATGTGAAAGGTATGCTTGGAACGGGAGGTGGCCCCTGTGAAATGAACAATTTCAGTAAAAACGAGGAAGGGATTCTGGATTTAATTAATCCAGTCATGATTTCGGGTAATGATATCCTCGAACCAATTGTATCTAAAATTGAAGGTAATATTATTCATAAATATATTCAATAAAAATTATTTCTAATTGTGCAAAACATTGTTTCCAGAAAATATTGAAGTTCCCTCAGACAATATCGAACAAGGCACTATGGAGGGTGAAGAAGATATAAACCCAGAGGAGAATTTGAATAACGGTATGTTCAAAATCTCTATCTCGATAAGAAGTACATACATGTACATTCATAATCCAACTCCAACCCGCAGAAGAAAAATTCTTCACTGTCAGCGAAGAATAATTAAACAAGCCAGTGATGCTGTTAGTTCCTACGAAGAAATGTTGAAAAAGAAATTAATGAAAAATATTTAAGGAAAAATTAGAAATTTATCAACAAACAAATGGACGAATGGTTGATGTTTTAGAAAGGATTGACGACAGCATTCGATTAGCTGTAGAAAATTTATTGTAGTGGATTTGTTTGAGAATTCGTTTTGTTTTTGATGGTTTTTTAAGAATAAGCATTATATTTTCATTTTTGTAATAATGAAGATTCCTATTATAGTTATACATATAGTTACGTATTTAAACCTTTCAAAAAATAATATTTTAATTGCAGGGAAGTAAGTCCCAATAAAAAATTAAGCTTAATTGAATAACCCATGTCTAAATAAATTTTAACAACTTTTCGTCGTTGCTTCTTCCTGCGGATTAACAACTCTAACATTTTCATTATCATTAAAATTTCCATCATCCACGATCGTAAATTCCATAATCTTCATCCTCGCCAGCTGTTTCGCCCTCAGGATTGGGATCATTAAAGTTCACAAAAATATTGTGCAGAATGCAGCAACCATTGATGATCTTGCACGCTGTCTCAGGATCGTAATGCAGAACACGATCTATAATAAACAAAGGAACCTCATTTTTAGGACTTCGTTGCGATGCTCAACTTTAGACCTAATAATTTTATGTGTTGCATTAAATTCTGGTGATCCATGATTAGGTGCAAAAGGAGTTAACAAGTACGTCTTTAAGGCATACCCAGGATCTCCCGAACGAGAATAATCAGTATTTCCGGTAGAATGAAGATATTTTAGAGCGTTCTTTACAGCACATTTTCCCCATATAAATGAATCGTGTGTGCTACCAGGGTACCGAGCAGACACATTTAAAATTCGCAATTTATGATCGCAAATCAACAACATTTATGGAATGGTAACCCTTTCTGTTGACGTACAAATGTTCTGGGAAGTTGGGATCATTTATTTTTGGAGGAAATATGGACATGTGTATACAATCAATGAGACCAATTATTCCCGGAGATTGATCATTTCCATAAAATTTTCTTCCAAAATTATTTAATTCTGGAATGGTCTGGGAAATTTAATAAATCTATTTAATACATCTGCTCTATTAAATAGATAGTAATTTCGTGTTTACATCGGCTTGTTGATGCTGGGAAATCCCTAAGCAATAATTGTTGCCAACGTCTTGTTGGTAACTCCCACTACCGTAAGATTTTAGAGCAGTTAATAACTAAAAGAAAATTATTATTGTTTTCATTGCAGTTCGGCTTTAAAAATACATGTAACTTGCGTTTAATTCAGGATCTATATCAGTGGTCTCGTGCATATGGGGCGGTAAAACATCTAACACAACATTAAATGTATCTTTTGATACTCTGAATAATTTTTTTAATTGAAAGGATCGCGCAAATTAATGTTATGAGGTAGAGGAACAATTTCCTCTGCCTCTTCTAAATCGTTAATTAGTTTAAATATTCAAGATCATCCATTGTGTAATATAACACAAAATAACTTTTGATTCAATACGTTGAAAATGTATGAATGATAAGAGAAGAGGCGACGATATGCTTGTAAGTGATTTTCGCTCTCCTAGCTTTCAATGATACCATTCAAAGAGAGGATGTCTGAATACCGCTCCAGATTCTCAAACCGTAAGCTATCTACATAAGTGTTAATTAATTATGGAGCATTTAATATAAGTTTTCATTTTTTAAAAAGGTACCACAAACTGTTGAACTTTGACATTAAATTGTTGGAAAAGGTGTTTAAGATTCAAACATTCAAGTGTAACTCCAAATAAGGTAATAGGACGTTTACTCCTGGTTATTTCATACTTTATGTTGATGTGCAAATTCAGTACTTTATTGTTTTGCTGAGTGTTAAACCTAATGTAATTCATTTGTGTACATTTTAGGGTAAAATTACATTTTCCTCAATGGGCGTTCTTGTCACTAATAATGGTTGAAGGATCATCAGCATATATATATATATATATATATATATATATATATATATATATATAATTTGTAATGTTAAAATTATCTCAAATTATAACTGTATATTTTTAATAATTTGCGTAGTTAGTCGCTTACGGAGCCCTCGAGATACCTGGCTGCCTCTCGTTGTAACTAGTTAAGCCTTGCCGCATCATGGGAGCACCGGTGCGGTCGACGTTTATTTCTTCCCTTACTCGTGGGAACAATATGAGTGTTTCAATAAAATCAAATGAGGACCCATCCTCTAAAATGGGCGCGGTTAGGAGAGAGTCGCGTAAGAAAAGTCCTACAAGCGTGGAAAAGGCGGAAGATCTTCCCCGGTTCCTCCTTGTAAAAGGCAAAGATGGTGATTTTGCAAAAATGTCACCATTCTTATTAGCTAAGGTATTGAATGGATATTGTGGAGCTACGAAACGTACAAAGAAGAATAGAGACGGAACTTTGCTTATAGAAACGGTAGGAAATCTACAGTTCAGAAAATTGCTAGGTATGACACGTATTGACAAGATAGAAATTGAGGTTACCCCTCATTATACTCTGAATTATTCTAAAGGTGTTGTAAATTGTTCCGATTTCGCAAACTGTTCGGATGAAGAAATTTTAGAAGGATTAGAGGAAGAAAAAGTAATAGAGGTAAAAAACATAAGCACCAAAAGAGACGGAAAGCTAATAAAAACAAGTAACTACATATTAACGTTCAACCGTCCTACAATACCAAATGCAATAATCGGTGGGATTCATCCTCTACGAGTTAGGCCTTACATACCCTTACCCCTTCGATGTTTTCGATGTTTAAAGTTTGGACATACCGCTAAAATCTGTACACAAGAACAGATATGCGAATGCGGAGAAGCACCACACGAAGGGGAACAATGCAAAAAACCTACATGTGTGAACTGCAAAGGTCCACATTCATCGAGATCACGTGATTGTCCTACCTACAAACAAGAATTGGTTATACAGGAAATCAGAACCACGAAAAAACTAGCGTATTCTGAAGCCAAACAAGAAGCTAATCTCTCGCCAGTAATAGCTAGTAAATCTTTCGCCCAAGTTGCTGCTAGTTCTGCCGGCCCTAGCACAAAATCTTACGAAAGCCTGTCGGAAATAGTGCTAGAAATAAAAAATATAGTGAAAGAAACGATGAAAGAAGTGCTGTCTGATATAATAAGATCAAATGAAGGCCTTCCTAAGTTAGCGGGACTTGCAGAAATGACAAAGATCGATTTCACGAGCGCGACACAGCTCAACGTGATTGAAACCGTAAAATCTACATCAAAAGGTTACAGTTCAACCTCTTCGTCTAAAGAAAACCGACCAACATTAGATCTTGGCGAAATGTATATAGACACAGCATCAAAGAAGCGAAACCTTCCAAACTCTCCAGCAGTATCAACAGAAGGAGAAGAAGGTTTTGATCCTGACTTTATCGACCCAAGAGGAAGAGCTCAAAGTAAAAAGAAAGGATGGCCTAAGGGGAAACCCGAAAGCTATCGAGATAGTCATAAATGCTATCTGTGATATAGTCTAGTCATTTTACTTATCGTATATATTAGTCAATTTTATTTATCTTATATTGTTCTTGTCCATATTTTATTCTAGTCATATTTATTTATATGTTATTGTTTGTTTACTAATCAATAGTCCGTTGTGCTTCTTACTTTAATGTTATTTATTAATAATTGTAAGTATTTTAAATATACCAAAAATGGCTTTATTAAATGACAATGAATATATTCTACAATGGAATTGCAATGGACTACAAGCGCACTATTGCGAATTAAAAATGCTAGTTGCTACCTATAGTCCTGTTGTTATATGTCTTCAAGAGACCCATTTAAAAAACGACAACACATTTATAATACAAGGGTACGAGTGTATTAACAAAAACGATAAAACACATCAAAGAGCTAGTGGTGGAGTGGCGATATACCTTCGAAATGGAACGCCATCAAATGCGATAACAGTCAATACGGAACACCAACTTATCGCAACACAAATAGAGTATCCGTCAACCATTACGATTTGTAATGCATACTTTCCTGTATTTGACTGGAACCTAGACGATTTACAAAAAGTAATCGACCAAATTCCACCTCCATACTTATTTTTGGGCGACTTCAACGCCCATTCTACCCTCTGGGGATCAACCTATAGAGATCCACGTGGTAAAATTGTGGAAGAATTACTCGAAACTAGAGGTGTTGTCCTCCTAAATACAGGAGAACCCACACATTTGAACACAAAATCAAACAATTTCACCGCAATAGATCTGTCATTAGCACATAATAGTGTTGCATTGAACTTTGCATGGGAGGCTCTTGAAGATTACTACAATAGTGATCACTGTCCAATCCTTGTATCAACAGGAGTTCAAAAACGAGAATACTCCACCCCAAGAAAATGGAAAACCGACAAAGGAAATTGGGAAGTCTATAAGCAGTCAATTTGCCAAATGAGACAGAATTTAGAAGACATTGACCAATGTGTGCAAACATTTACCGAGCATATAATAAAAGCTGCAGAAAAAAGTATCCCGCGTACCTCAGGCAAAATTAAAAACCAACGTATCCCTTGGTGGAACGAAGAGGTCAAAAAATCCATAATAGCCAAACGAAAACTATTTAACATGTTTAAAAGAGCTCCAACAATAGAAAACCTGATTAATTACAAAAAAGCTAGAGCTAATATGCGTAAGATTATTTTAAATAGTAAACGGTCGTCGTGGGAAAACTATGTTTCTTCCATAAACTCCAAGACAACCCCTTCCGAAGTGTGGAGAAAAGCGAAGAATATAGTGAGAAAACCTACCGCTAATGTCTCCGAAGTCATAATAAATGGAAACCAAAAAAATAACTGATATAAAGGAACAAACAGAGGCTTTGGCTGCACATTTCGAAAATGTCAGCAGCTCTAAATGTTTCGACAAAACATTCCTGAAAATAAAAAAGGAAACAGAAACAGTATTAAACTTTGAAAGTGAAGAACAAATAGAATACAACACACAATTTGCAATGGAAGAACTTGAACATGCTTTAAAATTCAAGAAAGATAAAGCGCCAGGGCCAGATAACGTAACGTACTCGATGCTCCAAAACCTCCCTGCAACCGCGCGGAATACCCTGCTCGAAATATATAATACAATTTTCGATAAAGGATATTTCCCCAAAAAATGGCAAGAGTCTATCATAGTTCCGATAATAAAACCTAAACAAAATATGACTAATCCGAGCAGTTACAGACCAATTTCTCTAACCAGTACTATGAGCAAGGTACTGGAAACAATGGTAAACAGAAGGCTAATGTTATATCTTGAATCACATAAATTAATATCCTCATATCAAACTGCGTTTAGAAAATTCCATAGTACAATTGATTACCTGGTATATATTGAAAATTACATCATTGAGGGCTTCAGGAAAACTCAACACAGTGTAGCTGTATCATTTGATCTGGAGAAAGCCTATGACACTATATGGCGTTTCAACATACTAAAACAACTATATAAATGGAATTTACGCGGAAGATTGCCCAAACTTATCGCAAGTTTTCTATCGAACAGGCAATTTAAAGTTAGGATAGGCAGCACGTTATCAAAAACCTATGTTCTGGAAAACGGTATTCCTCAAGGCTCGGTCTTGAGCGTAACGCTATTTCTAATAGGAATTAACTGATTACTTTCTTGGATTAAGGAACCTGTAAAAAAATGTCTATACGCTGATGACCTAATAATAGTATTTCAAGAAAACTGCATCGACCAAATTGAAACTACATTGCAGACAACAATAGACAAAGTAACTCAATATGCTGGAGAAAAAGGTTTCACGTTCTCTAAACAAAAAACAAAAGCTATTCACTTCTGTCGTTTAAGGACACCACACAGACACCCAAACCTACACATTAACGGCGTACCAATACCAATTACCTCAAATTTAAAAGTACTGGGAGTTACATTTGACGACAAGATGTACTTTAAAGAACATATCCGACAATTGGTAGACTCGTGCAATAAACGATTAAATGTGATTCGAAGTCTCTGTAATCGTAACTGGGGTTCGTCAAAAAAACAGTTACTTATGCTGTATAAATCTTTCGTACTATCTATAATAGACTATAGTTGCATAATCTACTCTTCAGCAAGACCATCCACATTAAGAGTGTTGAATAGAATACATGCGTATGGAGTAAGACTGGCCACAGGGGCATACCGAACCAGTCCACATACAGCCATATTCGTTGACGCAGGTATTCCTCCGCTACACATCCGCTGCCGACAATTGCTCCTTACATACTATTCTAAAATTAATGTCTTAGAACAACATATAAATCATGACATTATCAGTAACCAAACATACAAAAACTATACCGAAAACCAACAATAATAAGACCAGCTCTGGTAAGAGCAGAAGAAATTATTAAAAGATACAAATTAGAGTCAGTTTTCACAGAAATTGAGAATACGCAAGAAACACCAATGAAATTAGAAAAAATAAAAAGACAGATTAAAAGCAGCACGCAAAATATGTGGCAACAAGAATGGAACGAAACAAATACACAATTACAAAAAATTAAGAGATACGTACAACCCTGGAAAATAGATACTCAAAATACAAAACAACTAGAAGTTACACTAACGAGAATTCGAATAGGTCACACCAATCTGACTCACTCACATTTACTAAGTAGGAGAAGACAAATCATATGCGAGATATGCAACCAAGATTTAACAGTAAAACATATACTATTAGAATGTAAAAAATATGAAGATGTTAAGAAAAAACTAGGGCTCAAGAGTACAATGGAAGAGACATTTAGGGATGATAACGAGCACGAAAATCTACTACTAGACTTTTTAAAGAAAACTGGACTAATCAGTAAAGTATAAAATTAAAACCTGATGAAATGGCAAATGATCGTAGCAGTTATGCCAAAAAAAAAAAAAAAATATTGCTCAAATAGGGATAGGGTTCTATTTAAGGGGAAATCAAACATAAATATAATTTATTCTTTGGTACGGATTTAATGTTTTTATAATATGAATTGAATTGAATTAAATTGCATTTAAAAGTACTACTGGTATTATTGAATGGTTCTTTATTATGTGGATTCCACGTTATATCAAATATCTTGTATGTTAAATGAGCCTTACTAAAATTTGTACAATAACGCATGCGTTGCGTATTAAATGAACTCAAATACCAAACTGTCAAATTTGTTAAATAGTAACTTCCTGAAAATGTGATTTTAATTTTGTAATTGATATTGAAATTTGGAAAGAAGACTAAATTTTTACTTGTTTTACAGATGTTTACACAGCTATTGCATAAACATTTACACCTATACATAAAATAATAAATGCAAGAAATCCCACAAATAATGAATACAAATAGCAGGGTTAAGATTAAAAATTAACTCACGTGTGCATCGGCATATCTGCAAAAGGATGTGTTCATACAGCTGGTTTAAATTACACATGTAGGCTCCTTCCAATCGGTGATCGAAGTTATTGATCCAATTTATTTGCTGCTGCAGTACTTCCAATAATTCCACACTGTCCCTCGGGTTAAAGGTTGCTTTTGTTGTGGTAACGTGCTTATAATTGCTTAACTGTTTTACTCAAGCACTAAATTATTAATTATAATATTTATTTAATTGTTTTAAAATGTTTCAATAATTTTCGGTTTATCTAATGTTTTAAAGTTGTAAAAATTTTAAATTAATATCACTTTTCTTTTTAGCCTCCGAAATAGAATATCAATTATTAATATGTCGCAGCAGGAATAAAATATCAATTGGAAAAAAAATGAATAAATTTTATTTACGATAACGTAACCACAAATAAATTTCAACAATCGAACTTTTTTAAACACGTCAAACATAAATCGTAACAACTATTAAATTTGAATCGTAATAAACTTGACGAACATGGAAAATTTATCGGTAACCTAACTTTATCTTAAGAAATATAGGTTAATAACAATTGTTTCTGAAATTTTCGTCTCTTCGTTAAACTCGTATTAAAATTTCCCGATAATAAACGTGGTTATTTAACTTACTTGTTAACACAAACACCACACTTTGTCAATAAAAATTTTAACTTTGCAAAACTACTGAAAGAATAAGAGATAGAGCCTGTTCAGGAACAATTCCTTATATACCCTCCTGTTAGTTACAACAATTTCAATTTTTTTCTAAAAATCCAAACAAGGTAACCAAGTCTGTGATTGGTCAAAATATATTTGAAAACCTAACTAAATTATAAATTATGCTGTATCTTTCTTATTAAGCTACTAATTTAAATTTTAAAAGCAGAAATGAAATCTGTGCAAGATTCCGCACAAAATGATACCGCACTTGATATACGATTTACGAATTGACTTATTCTAAACTAAAATTGCTTATATCTAAAAAATCTTACTTTCTACACTTAAACTAAATACATATTCGTGATCTGCACGAAAATTTGAATTAGAAAACATTTATTATATGTCCAAAATCTTAAATTTAGAGGAAAATTCTGTTTAGCATAGGAAATTTGTATAGTTAACCCCATTTCACTAAATTTATGTTCAAATGACTTGTACAAAGTAAATTACTGCATGGAAATGAGGAAAACCTCCGTAATTACATTAACAATTTATTCTAAGCTCATATTACTCTACAAAACTATAAATTTGCAAAAAAACCTTAAATTTAAAACTTAACCTAACTTAATTTAAATGTTCAAATAATTTGCGTAATTAACGTCCAAATTAATCAAAATGTTATTCACACAACTTATAAAATCTGTATTTAATATTTTCAATGTTCACTTTATCGTTTAAATTTTAGTCACTTTAACAATTCATATTGTTTAACACATTTCTTCAAAAATCCTACACAAACATGTATCTGCATGTAAATATCTTTATGTTAAATTGTTATGTACATTGTGCTTAATTTTTAGTATGCTCCACTTTTTCTGTCGCACATCCACTTTCATTAATATTGTGAGTAATAATTAAATCATGTTCGTACTGTAACCCTTTTTCAAATTTTTACATCTTTCCTGCATTTTACCTAACTTAGCATATGTCCCTAATATAAACATAACTCTATACTGTGTGATAAACGCCTGTAAAATACCCAAATGCCAAAAAACTTTATGTGAACTGTAAATTTAATGAAACAATATCTACGAAGTTAATCGTACTTACAGATATAACTTTATTTAACCTTCCTGACATGTTTTTATGTAGCACAATGCTTTTTATGACTGAACCAACTTGTACAAATTTTATTAAGCCTGTTTCATCAAAACAAATCCACTTTCTTTCAATCGTTTACCAAAATACTTCAAATAAATGCATAGTAAATGTACCGTAATTGAACTCACATTGTTCTATATAGAAATTACAAGCTTTAACTCTCAAATCCCCGTCTTAATCTTATCTAACCATCTCAATATATATATATATATATATATATATATATATATATATATATATATATATATATATATATATAGACACACACACACACACATTAAGAGTTACACATTTGCTTAAATAGGAAAGCTTTGCTCCTTTAGAAGACTAATCCACTTGCGCTTTTGTTGATTTAAGAAATTGCATGGCTTACTAGATATTTGTAAAAAAGTAAAATTCTCCAAAATCGTTTCAGCGCTTTAATTTGTTTATTCCTAATTTTGTGCCGGATAACGTCACCGTACTAGTCTTTTAATTTCTAATTTAGAAGTTATGAAGTAAAGTTGAATTTTTTTTAAATGGAAACCATAGTTGGCTATGACATATTTTAATAGCGCATTTTTTTCTGATTGTAATGATGTAAGGGTTGAATCACGTATAAATAAAAGCACAACACACGATGTTCTATTATTAGCTTTAACAAAAATCATGTCTTGCCATGAAAAACAAAAGTAAAGCAACTGAAGCGTTGTTTATCTTCATCTTTGACAGTTCGAACAGTTGGAAAATTTGTTATGGTGCACGCAAATTTCGAAAAACTTGATATGATCGCATGTTACATCATTTGTTACAAAAACAGTCAACAAGCGGCCGAAAGCTATTTTTTATTGTATTTGGATCGCCCTCAACCATCTTTACAACAATTTGAGAGAGTTTAGGAGTTTTGTGAAGCCCAGAAATAAGGGTAATATTGATCAAAACGTGCAGATAAATGTTCTAGGTGTCTTTAATCAAAACCCATCTACATCAACGCGGCAAATTGCACAAGACGCTGCAATCTCACAACGCACAGTAGTGGGAACTTTAGCAAAGTGTAAATAACATCCTTATAAACTTTCAGTTGGACAAACTTTGCACCATGGTGATGATGAAAGAAGATTAACTTTTTGTAATTGGTTCATAAATATGTGCCATGAAAATAACAACTTTCCGATGCAGATCTTGTGGACCGACGAAACACATTTTACAGACTTTGGTATGTTTAATCGCCATAATGAACACGTGTGGGCCCAAGAAAATCCTCGCCGTTTGCAAGAAAGACGACCTTAGAAGTTTGGCTTCAATTTATGGCGCGGTGTTATTGGTTGTTGGGCCATTTATTTTTAATGGGACTTTAACTCGAAATCGATATTTGCAACTTCTTAGGGAAGATTTTAACAATATCCTAGGTGAACTAAATTTACAAATCCGTGCATCATACAGTGGTATAGTCTGTAAAATCTAAGAGTTTCGGATTAGCGTTTTATTTAACACCGACATATATACACTATTGCCGTTTCCTTCCTACATGTATGATTTCAACGTGCGTTAGTTACGTGAATTAAGAATTACACTATACGTTTGAAAGTATTCGTCATAACAACCGTCAGGTTGCGAAGAAATAGAAAATAAAGCAACCATGCGTTATCTTAAACACATTTCGAACTTTAACAAACAAGTTTTTAATGAGATTGCAGAAGTTCTAAAACGTTTTCGGCGAGTTTTAGTACAATCGTCAGTGTTTGTTTAATTGCAGAAATAATTGTTTCATTTAGCACAAATGTAGGTAAATAAATTAAGTATTTAAACATTTTCCGGCCATTTTAAACAGAAAATAATAAACTCCCATCTAAAATAGTAAAATGAATTTCACTAAAACTACTAAGTCAACGTGAGGAAAGGAAACGCAGTTGTACACTTCGATCTATTAATGACAAACAAACCAAAAAAACTATACCCTGTTCACAGAAGAGGAATAATCAATTCTATTTCAATTTGTAATAAATCCAGATATCGTCAAACAAATTGAAAATTTTCAGTTAAATTAATGCTTCCAAAATTTATAGTCCAACCCGACAAAACGCATTACAATACGCGTCTGCCTAAAATTCGAAAAAAAAACAAAAAATCTGTTGCAGATTTCGACCATACGTTACACTCCCTTCACTACATATTTTTCTTCGAAAAATATACAAAACTAAGCACTATGCTACGGACTCAACCTAAAACTAAGAACCGTACTAGCCTAAGAACAAGAACAAACCTAAGACTAAGAACAACACTAACCTGCAAAAAAAAAACTACACCCTGTCCACGGAATGTAATATACAGAACTTGAACGACCATGATCCAATTTTTTAAGCATTTCCTTGGACCACTTCACACGTACTTCTTTCTGAGCTTCTGTCAGATAGTGAGAAATCCAACGACTACAAAGCTTCCTAACATTAGGTGTTGTTCCAAATGGTATGTATTTATTTCGCCGCAATGCTTGAGGATGCCTGTATTTAACTGTAATTTGTATGTCGATCTGATAAAATCATTTCATGCACAGCATCAATATTCTTTGCGACAACAGAAGTGCATGGTCTACCCTCGCGAAAATCGTCATCAAAAGTAGACATTCCCCGATTGAATTCTACAAACCATTTGTAGATCTTGGTTTTGGACGGCGTTTCATCACTAAACAACAACTTTAGTTTTTCCACACATTGCTGTGGCGTTAAACCGTATCGAAGTTCATAAAAAATCATCACTCGAAAATCACGATTCGAAATATCCATGTTTTCACAAACTTACTTCTTTTAAAATTCTACTGAAATGAAACTGCTCTGTTTGCAATCAAACTGTCAGTTGCAGTAATGGTATACAATGTAAAATTTTACGAGAATCTTATCATTGCAAGGAGTACTTGATTCCGCGAACTTTAGCAGTGATCCTCGTTCACGACTCATTACTTACATAAATACGGTAAACAAGTTTGACATAATTCTAATGATATAATCATTTATTTATTTATTTATTTATTATTAGTGCATAATACAATAAATTAAAATTAATCAAACCCTACTTGCGTTCGCCTGTGTAAAGCATAATGGAATTATTTTTTTGCTACGATCCCTTATAGTGTGTGTAGATTAATATGTAACAATGTCTCCTCACAGAATAAAATTAAAAAATTCATTTTGTGTACTTGTCAATCGTTTTATAAACGCGCAATAATACACTATGTGCAGACGCAATAATCATAAAAAAGGTATGCATTGTTGTTAAAAACCGAAAATATTATACGCCGCAATAACATTGGATCACGATTTCACATTTCCATCATTTCCTCACAGAATTGTTGCCTAAGGTCAAGGTCAGTCTCTGATAACTCATGGATCAATTTTATCTTATAAGGATGAAATTATTGTCTTTTTAAATGTTTTAATACCGAAGTATGGCTCACATTGTGTTCCAAAGCGGCGTTTCGACTAGTTGATTGCGGATAATCTTGAAATTTCAGTAAAATATTAAGTTGCACATCTTCGGTTAATTTTGTCACAGGACAGCCTGTTGGTAGATCCCTCACAGTACCATGTTCTAGAAATTTATTTTCTATTCTGCTGAATATGGATTGGCTTATTTGCTTATCAGGATTTATGTTATGTTAGATATTTTTTTATCACCCGCATTTTGTCTATTTTGATATATTTAATGTGCTTTTTGACAACTGGCAAGTACAAACTGTACAATAGCAAGCTAAATAAATTATATATATATATATATATATATATATATATTAATCCTTGGACATTTTAATGTATTAACATTCATCATTTTTTATAAATATAAAATTAAAAATTTTATATACATAAAAAGATCCCCCCGGATGGGATTCGAACCTATTACCTATCGTTAACTAGACGAGTGCTTTACCAACTGAGCTACAGGGTTGATGAATTCCACACGATAAAAACTGTATATATATATATATATATATATATATATATATATATATATATATATATATATATATATAATTTGTTAACGACAGGATATTGTATTAACTTACATGGTAACAATTACTATGTATACCTTTTAAAATGTGCTGATAGTACTTATTAAAACAACCAGTTATGTACTTGTCACACATAGTAACTGTACTGTGTAAGTTAAAACAATGTCCTGTGGTTAACAAATTATATACATATTCAGTTTCTATCGAATGGAATTCATAACCCCTGTAGCTCAGTTGCTAAAGCATTCTAGTCAATGAGAGGACATGTGTTGCAATCTCATTTGTGGGAATCTTTTAAGTATATGAAATTTTCAATTACATGATATAATATATATATATATATATATATATATATATATATATATATATATATATATATATATATATATATATATATATATATATATATATATATATATATATATATATATATATATATATATATATATATTTGCATTATTTTAAATGGTTGCTGTTTTATTCTTAACGCATTTCATTAAAAGACGAGAATAGTATTTGTGGAACGTATACTGTAATTTTTTTAATGCAAATTAGCATTAATCACATAACCTTTTAAATGTACAATTTTTGATGTTTATTTTTTTCTACATTTCCTATTTTATTTTTTTAAAGACATTTAAAATTAAATTGTGTTCATAGCATATAAGTATATCAGTTTCAGGCTTCCGATTTGGCCACAAAATGCTTTAGGTGACCGGTTATGTTTCCTATTTTGACAGTAAGTTGCGTAACACTCGTCAATGATTTTAGTTACGTGATCATCGATCCAAACGTCTTTCTATCTAAACTATTACCGAGATTCTAGCAATAGGAACGGCTCCCAAATTAGGAAGGCCCAAATTGAACGATAAAATCAATATTCAAGTCACAGCTAAAATGTTTGTTAGTCCCAACAAGTCACCACTGCAGGGAAAGATACTTTAAGACAACAAAATTACGTCAATACAAAATGAATCATTCATGCATTGATTCAACACGACAGTACTAGCAAACTTACATAAGCTCAGCGTAAATCTTCACTATTTTCCGCACATTTGAATTCGAAATTATTTTATTTCAATCACCTCTTTAACTTACACGTATTCAAATGTTGAAAATGTACATGTATTTCATTAGGAACATACACAGATTCGCCAAAACGCTAAATGTAGATAGCAGACGGAGGAAATTTCATTATTTTAAATGAAATCGAAGATAACTAAAAGACGCTAATCATATACTCACGAAATTTGGTAGAATACCATAGTTTACAAAGGGTATGATTAAATTAGGTTGCGAGTTTACAGCGAAATCAATGTTATGCCAGTTTTTGTTGGACTGAAATTCAGTACATATGGAGTTTCTACGGATGAGTGAATGTTTTAAAAATTCATTTTTCTTCAATGAAAAATGTAAAGAGGGCATTTGTTTACAGCTTAATCATCTTTGCTTGTCCGTGCAACTCACTTTATTTAAGAAGTTAGTTTTCTTTCACTTTTCCTTGAAGCCAGTTACAAAATTTTAGTTCCCTCACGTCCTCTCCTTGACGCAACTACTGGCTTACGTGTATTTTATAAGGTTTGAATTTCTCACTTTTTAAAGTTCTCCAGACCTTTGTTTGTGGCGAATCTAAATTATGAGAAACTTCGTGAGTGGATGCAAATCTGTTAATATTGCTCTATGATAACATATTAATGTAGTATGCACGCATGTGGATTTATGGCAACAGACGGTCATACTGGCAATTGAAATTTTTATGATCGCCTGTTATACTAATAACCACAGTTTAAAATGTCAAACTTAAGAAATTACAGTTATGTTAAACCTTACTATATTTAAAATGTTTTCTTTTTAATTTTCATTCATCCTGGACCCATATTTATTTCGAGGTTTAACGAAGGAACCATAGTTTGCCAAATTCTTGCCTAATTGTAAAAAGTAGTTCGTCCGTGGTTGGTGACGTTCCGGAATTGCTGAAAATAAATTCTGCGGCATTTCTATAACTGTTATAATACATTTTCAAAATATCACGTTTTTCATAATTTTCCAGTGTCATTTTACAAATATATATTGCAATTTACTTCTCCAGGAGAAACAGCACTCACTAATATAAATGTTGCACTTACGAATTTTTAGTTTTGGTTCGCTGTAACACTTTAATGCCCGTCATTTATAATTGTTTACGGATAACTTGTAGCACTTGCTTGTGCTTTAAAAATCGACCGGCGTTCACTGGTGCCAATCAAAGACTCTCATTTTCCCGCTTCTGTTAGCGTCACTTTCTCCGCGCACACTCAACTTAATCTACGTATAACTACAATATACAAGGTAATTTTCAGAAAAGCATTTATACAGGGTACTGCAGCGTAATAAATCTCTTATGCTACATTAAAATAAAATTAAATTTCTATACTCTTTCACGAGGTGTTACAACGATAGCTCTGTAAAACCGAAACATCGGGTGGTATTTTTGAAAGCACATAGTTATTAGCTATGAAAAACTGTCTTGAGATTCTTTTATTACATTTCTAAAATTTTTAATAATGAAGTCGATAGAGGCGAAAAACGTATATCATGATTTTTCAGTTTTTTTGGCCATAAGTCAAAAACAAAAGAAGGTAGCTCAAGTTTATTTTCAGACAATTAATCAGAATACAATTTAGCAAAAGTATCAAATTTAAACTCTATTAAACTCTATTAAACTCTATTAAACTCTATTAAACTCTATTAAACTCTATTAAACTCTATTAAACTCTATTAAGCTCTATTAAACTCTATTAAACTATATTAAACTCTATTAAACTCTATTAAACTATATTAAACTATATTAAACTCTATTAAACTCTATTAAACTCTATTAAACTCTATTAAACTCTATTAAACTCTATTAAACTCTATTAAACTCTACTAAACTCTATTAAACTCTATTAAACTCAATTAAACTCAATTAAACTCTATTAAACTCTATTAAACTCTATTAAACTCTATTAAACTCTATTAAACTCTATTAAACTCTATTAAACTCTATTAAACTCTATTAAACTCTATTAAACTCTATTAAACTCTATTAAACTCTATTAAACTCTATTAAACTCTATTAAACTCTATTAAACTCTATTAAACTCTATTAAACTCTATTAAACTCTATTAAACTCTATTAAACTCTATTAAACTCTATTAAACTCTATTAAACTCTATTAAACTCTATTAAACTCTATTAAACTCTATTAAACTCTATTAAACTCTATTAAACTCTATTAAACTCTATTAAACTCTATTAAACTCTATTAAACTCTATTAAACTCTATTAAACTCTATTAAACTCTATTAAACTCTATTAAACTCTATTAAACTCTATTAAACTCTATTAAACTCTATTAAACTCTATTAAACTCTATTAAACCTCTCATTAAACTCTATTAAACTCTATTAAACTTTAAACTCTATTAAACTCTATTAAACTCTATTAAACTCTATTAAACTCTATTAAACTCTATTAAACTCTATTATCTATTAAACTCTATTAAACTCTATTAAACTCTATTAAACTCTATTAAACTCTATTAAACTCTATTAAACTCTATTAAACTCTATTAAACTCTATTAAACTCTATTAAACTCTATTACTCTATTAAACTCTAATAAACTCTATTAAACTCTATTGAACTCTATTAAACTCTATTAAACTCTATTAAACTCTATTAAACTCTATTAAACTCTACTAAACTCTATTAAACTCTATTAAACTCTATTAAACTCTATTAAACTCTATTAAACTCTATTAAACAACTCTATTAAACTCTATTAAACTCTATTAAACTCTATTAAACTCTATAAACTCATATAACTCTATTAAACTCTATTGAACTCTATTAAACTCTATTAAACTCTATTAAACTCTATTGAACTCTATTAAACTCTATTAAACTCTATTAAACTCTATTAAACTCTATTAAACTCTATTAAGCTCTACTAAACTCTATCTCTTAAAATAAGCGAAATCCCTATGTTTAAGTTCAGATTGTTCGATCACTGCTCAGAGTCTGTTCTAACTAACTAACTCAATTTATAACACTCGAGTATATGATGTATTGGTTAATGAGGGTAGTCTTGCGCCCACAGGAATGTGCTTGCTTTTTAGGTATCTTTCCGTGAGTGTTGTTTGAGATTATTCCCAAAGGAAATCCTCTACATTCAGGGACGTTTTCAGGAAACTCGGAGAGTCAGCAAACCAATCTTTAGTATTTGTGTTACCACGCCTTTTGTTATAGCGTCTTCATGAGGAACTAAATTAGTAATTACACAGCGGAACTTTGTTAAATAAATATTTGAATTAATTTCTTGTAAACGTTATTGAATTGCTTGTTAATTAATCTATGTCTTTTATGACAATACATAAACATACTGATATACTCCACGAAAAAACCGATGCACGTCATTCATTTAAGTAAGTTGTCCCAACGTTGTAGATTGTTTCTATCTCTGTTTAAGTTATGTTGACATACGAAATAGTAACATGAATAATTAGTTGGAATTAACCAAATAAATTTATGACGTGCATATGTTTTTTCGCTGAATTACCTTTTAGATCTTAAATTCATAAATTAATTACAGTAAAATGGGGTAAATAGAATCAATTTTGAACTTTAAACTGCTGTAACTTTCAATCAACTTAATAAAAATTTTTGAGTAAGACCTCGTTACATGAGTCCTTACTTATAGAATTGTGCAACCACCACAAGTCTTAATGATATTTTCTGAGTATGTATATATGTATATATATATATATATATATATATATATATATATATATATGTATGTTTCTATTTAGAATTTAAATTTAATATTTAAATCAGACATTTTCTTAAACTTTGTGAATAAACGTACAAATTATTCAACGTTTCGGAACGTACTTTGTTCCTTTGTCAAGAATTTATTTGGCAAACTATCCATCTTAACTCGATAAATATGGATTCAGGATGAAAATATATATTATATTATATATATATATGTATATATATATATATATATATATATATATATATATATATATATATATATATATATATATATATATATCCTTGATTCTATTCATCCCGTACTCGGGATCAATATGCTATCACACATAAATTGCATTGGAAACTCTATCTCTCCATTCAGTGTGAATAGGACCAAAGAAAAATGTTTAAAAATTGCAAAAGGTTTTTTTACTGATGTATTACAAGATATAACTATAATATTTGACATATGATTTATATCTATATTTTGACTTAACCAAGTGTAAAACAAAATTCAAAGTAGCACTGCAGACAGTAAAATACATTTTAAGTGTTACGAAAATTTACTTTAAAGTTAAATTCTCCCCTTGGGTACTCATTTGGACCTTCCAGCTACTTGGGAATATTCGATGAAACTTCGATCTTCTATTTCTGGAAAGTGGTATAGAATATTCTCTTCATCTTCATCTGAACTGTCTAATTCTGCTTGTTCTACTTCATGCGCTTCATCTGACTCACTCTCGTAACACGATAAAGGAAGACCCTTCAACTGTGCCGTTCTCTATTTGTATTTCTTGCAGGATAGAATTCAAAACTTCTTTTTTGTCTAAGGAAATTATACTAGCTTCTCGAAATCCTTACTTTATGTTTTAGACGGCGTTTTCTTCCAGTTTTTGTAAAGTTTTTGCGAATATTCTAGGAAATTTAAATTTTGGAAGGAAAGCTTTATTCATTCCAGGTCCTTTTTTTCATTTTAGGAGTGTTTCTCCAAGCTGTTTTTAGGGGGTCGAATAGCTGGGTAGATGCGTTGAATTGCTTGGAAGGAAAATGATATGTTTTCATCTTGACACATTGTTATAAACTGAACTGATAGGTCTGAAGAAAGATTATCTCCTGTGAGTACTTTTTTACCGGATAGCCTTTTTAGATATGGGGCGGCAATGGTTTTAACCGAGTTATCAAAAGTAATAGAGTCGAACTATCCACTTTGGCTACAATTAAATCTAGCATATTTAGGAATATATTTCATAGTGTTCATTACTCTTTCGTGACATTTGTAGCGCCTCTTTGCAATAAGCTTGGACCTGGATCATTACTTAAATTGTCATAATTGATAATGTTACTTGGCGGTATTCCATCAATGCTTCTATTTAAATGTTTAAAATAATCGCTTAATGTTTTGGGAAAATCTTTCGGTATTTATTATTTGTGTGATGAAACAAAGATTTTGCGAAGTAGTACCCGGCATATTGTCTTTAAATTTTGGCACTGTTTTTCCACTGAATCTAAATAACTTTTTATCACTTATGAGCACAACTCTACGATTAGACTCTTTTCAATGTTGGAAAACTTGTCCTCCCTCCTTCTTGGAGTCTTTTATTATTTAAATCTTTGAAGTCTTTGAACAACTGAATACGGGATTGAAAAATCAGTCGATACCTACTTGATGCTTGTATCACGTTCTACTGCTTCATCACGTCATTACTATATTTCTGATACCATTTCGCACCTGGAACTGACTTATAAACACGCGGCATGAGTACTCTATTCACCCTGCCAAACCCAAATAGTTTCTTCCGCACTAGATACTTTGTATATTCTGTTGTCACGGAGTATTGGATTAACTTTTTATGATAAAGGATTTACCATCAATTTGCAAATACACAGTTTAATGGTAGTATCTACATAATCGCAGTTAAGTTTGCTACGTTGATGTAAGATGTCCTTAATCACGGGGTGTATACAGAAGTTCTTCATGAAATTTCTTATTTCGAAACCAAATTAGCCTTAAAAATTAATTAAATAAGATTTAAAATGCTTAAACTATATTATCCATATTTTTCTAGCAGCGGGCGGATTTATTTCTGTTAAAGATAGTATCTAGGCGTCTATTAACCTCTAATAGCGTCCATCTGACATAAGTTATTGTTGTTTTTACAATGTTGCTTGTTTGTTTATGAACACATTACAATATGAGGTTGCATAATTATCTTAAAGACATGAATTATTTCATTACTCTTAATTTCCACTATATATGTTGAATGGTTGTGTGTTGTTCCACACCAGATATTTATAGAAGCTAGATGTCTATTAACCTCAGTTTAAACATCAATCTGACATAGCTAGATTATTATTGTTGGCTATTTTTATTATGAATATATTACAAAAGAGGTTGTAAAATTACCCGAATAAATCTATTACTTCATTTTGTTTTAATTTAAGAAATTAATACTTAATTCGTTAAGAAATTCAATATCGGGATTTACCATATCGCATAATATTGAGAATTAAGTGTTAATTTAGCATGGGTATTTTCTCTCAAAATTCAGATTTTGTCGTGACCGTTGTTAGGCAATACACCTTACTTTAGTTGCGAGTCATAAATACGTGGCAACACCGCACAAAATATATTACGGTTTGCGCTACATTTAAAGTGCAGATAAAAGGAAGGATTTTTATTGGTAGAAAAAGAAACAGTTAAACAGTTCAGCGTCCTTTGCGTTTTCTAATAGTCAGCAATTTTGTTAGGAAACTACGCGTTTGAGAAAATTTTACTGTAATTTATACAAATGGCAAAGTTGCACACAGATTGAGACCGGTTTAATTTCTCAAACATATACCAAAATTAATACTACATTATATAGTATATAGTTTCACGGATATAAAGTTTCCTTAATAACCACGTGTTTCCTCGTCGCTACAGGAGTTGAGTATTCCTTAAATTTTATTACACCCTTCAGATCATCACTTAAATATATAAAGTTTCTACAATTATTATTTTTCTCGTAACTAAGACGTGGTTTTCTTTAGGTATTTTATCTTCCTCGTTTTTGCTTATCTCCGGTTCTTCTGGGATTTATGCTGCGTCGATTCTACGGTTGTGAATACCACATTGAGCGTTGCACGTTGGATTACGGAAGCTTTGTCTCGAAGATAATTCAAGGGGTTGACCCCACACTCGCCTCGACTTCTATACAACACACCAAGGTTAAAACAAGTAAGACGTTCGGGTATTCCTGATACGACCAACTTACTGGTGAGTTGTATTTTACTATATTTCGTGAAGGAGAAGAAATAAACAGTTACTTATGATCGTTGTCGTCACTATGGATGTGGTTCGTTTTTGGTTCAACGCTTATAAAAGGAAGGTGTGAAATTGTTACAGTTACGTACACATGTTCGATAAAAACTTATATATTATACATGATTCGATTCCAGTAAAAATGTTATGTACCTAAATGTTTATTTGTTATTTTGGAAGTATCGGAAATGAATAACTATACTACTCACACAAGATTCACGTCTTGCAATTTTTCTGATTTGCTTGGTGTGTGCATTATTTATTTGTGGGTTAACTGTTGTTAAGAACACTAACTGTAGTACGAACAGCTGTTGCCTTCTGCACATGTAGCTCTGAAGTTATTTACTTAATCCTCAATTTTTCTTTTGTGAAATAAATTTTTTTGTTGTACAGGGCGATCCATGTTAAACTTTTAAATACTTGTTAATGTAACTGACTTTAATGCGCTTTATAACAAACGTTGCTATAGCGAGAAAGTTTTAGCTATTAATGTAATTGTAAGTGATGCAGCCTTCAGCCACTTAAATTTTTTTGTTGATTATGCATTTATTTGTCACTTTGGGGAGAGGAGGATAGAATGCTTATTATTGTATTTTGCACGGTTACTTATTACTCATGGCAGTAGTAATACATTACCTGCTTTTTATTTGCTGCTTTGAAAATCAAACGTTTTTGCTTATGTTATGCGTTTAAACTTATTTAATCTCAGTGGTACTCAAGTTTTAAGGAGAGCTCTTCCTAGAACCACGCTTCCAGAGTTTAGTTGCTTTTGTTGTATGCTTTTCTCTCTAGCCTACCGGGTCAACGATGGAGGTCTGACAACGCTGAAATATGTTAATTTTGTTCTAATATGTCAATCATTTTGGGGGTTTAGCATTGAAAAATATATATGCTTTACTATTGTGATGACTTAATTTGTTAATGTTTTACTGTGAGTTTTTTAATTTTTATGTGAGGTCAATATCTATTAATAAAAATTAGTTGTTTTTTGGATATCGGTTGTCTTATAAACTACCGTAAATGTAATTTTGTTTACCCTTACTAGTTTTGAGCACTACGTTTCGGAAGCGGACTCTGCTTCCGTCATCAGCCTTAGTCCTGAGAAGGACTGTTTTCGCACTTGAGTCGAATTCATATGTTATGATTTTTTCCCAAGCACTTGACTACTCTCAGATTCCAATTTTGGTACCTTTCACTTGAAAGACTGACACCTTTACCGCTGAGCTACTGAGTAATCCAATATATATATATATATATATAATTTGTAATGGCTAATTGAGTTGATTAAATTATTGGACTAAATAATCGAATAAAGGGATATAATTTTTAATTGTAAATAATATGATTGATATAATTTAAATGTTAATAATATGATTAATGGAATTTTATGAATAATGGAATTTTTTAACTTTTGTGCACCGGACTAGCTCAATCTCAATTTGGGGATAGAGTTCAAAGTAATTTAGTTTGAAGTAAAATTTAAATCTGAAAATGTGTATAAGAAATACACTTTATAGAATTATTATGAAAGTATAAAATTTATCCTGAATACATTTTACTCCCAACGCATGCGTTGTAATGAACTTAAGTTAAATTAAAAGCTGTCAAAAATGTCAAATAAATAATTTAGAAATTTACTGTTTAAATCCAAAATGAAAATTTTGAAAAAGAAAATAATTTAATACCTTTACAGGTTGTCGAAGACACCAACTTCCAAAACTTATGATGTTTTCTTCGAAATCAGCAAAACTCCAATCACTTATTTTACTTTGGTAACTTTTTATTTAATTAAATTTAAAACTTAATGAATGGTATCGTTTTAAAAGAAATATTTAAATATTATCCAAAATTTTGTTGATAAACACTTTTATTTTTAGATGCCGATTCAAATTTTATTTAAAAGAAATTGTCCGGAGAAATAAAACAACATTAACCAAATAAAAGTGGGTTTTAATTTGATATAACGGAATCAACTCAAGTTTGATAACACAAAAAGAAAACTTTACAAAATCGTGACAAATTAACACGCACAAAATATTTTCCGAAAACGACAGGTATCGGAGACCGAACTATTTATTTTAACCGTCGATATAAAAACAAATGCTCTCGAAAGTATTCTTCGTAAAATATAACTTTCTTTACGAAAATTTTATTAGGTTATGAAACTTACTTTTTTTACACAATTGCACAACACTGTTTTAACCTTTTAAACTTTGAACAAATTTTAGAGAGAGATGAATTTCCAGAGCACTTCCTTTTATATCTTTCTGATTGTTACCAAAAATTCAATTTTTTTCCAGCCATTTTGCCTAAGCATCTAAGGCTCTGATTGGTTGACATATATTACAAATTGGACAAAATGGAAATTTGGCCGTAACTTTCTTATACATAAGCGAAATTAAAAATTAATAACAGAAATGAAAACTACCTAAAATTTCGGACAAAAAGACACCTAACAAGCTATGGTTCCTAAAATTAATATACGAAATTACTTAATCTAACTTAAATAAGCTTATAACTATTAAAACTTACAAGCTACACTTAATCTAATTACGTAAATGGAATTTTGAGAAAATTTTACACAAGAACACATACTTTTTGTGTTAGAAATATTGAATTTAAAGAAATTTTACGCTTTTGCAATTTTATCCTAAATTCACCTCAAATTTCACACAATTTTGCGGTGAAAAGCGATGTATCCTTTTACAAACTGTGCTATATTATGAAAGAACTTCTACTAATTGCTTTAAGAGCAAAATTTAAGCCTAAAAATGTGAAAAAAGTATAAAATTATGTAAAAAACCTAGAAATTATAACCTAACCAAACTTAAATCTAAAATTGGAAATAGTTCATATTTAAAAATGTTTTCAACACTTGAAATGTTATGTTACAGGTTTGTAATTCTTGTCTTTATTATTTTCACTATATATTAGTAATGCATAATGTCATGTAGTGTTGCATTAAAAAAGTCTCTTCGTCTAACACTCTTATGAATCATTTCATTATGAAAATGTACACCACTATAAATGTCTTTATGCCAAAATGTTCTATGTGTTGTTCTTATTGTTAAACTTATATCAGAATTTTTGTCACTAAATCGCTTCCAAAAATATGTGCGAAAAATGTCTAAACTGTCCATATTATAACCCTTTTATAAAATTTTTATATTTCCTGCTTTCAAAAACTAATTATACACTATCCCTAACATAATCCTAACTATACAGTTCATGTTTAAACACCTGTAAAGTGTTCACTTGCCAAATTACCCTTGAAAAATTGACTTTTATTGCAATAATTGAAATACTAAAATGACTTTACGAAAATAGTTATATTTAACATTCTTGACAATTTTGTTAGCAGCAAAATGCTTTTTATGATAAAACCAAACTATGTAGACAATATTCAGACTAATTTATACCAAACAAATCTATTTTAATCACATCGTGAACCAGATTTATATAAAACAGTGTCTTGCACATGTATCGAGCTTGAAATCACCCCTTTTTATTACCCAAATGTCATTTAAACTGTCCGATACTTCTTTTACCTCTTTCTGAACATCTCAATATATATATATATATATATATATATATATATATAAACTTTCGTGGTTGCGCTTAAGCTATCCGCGCATTATTGGAATCCATATGGGTTTCATTTCCATACTAGCTTGGCTTATTAGAGATTTTGCTAGTGCGATGTATGTAGTTGTATTCTTGTCCTTTGCTACTATCTGTATGTTATCCTATGGGTGCGGTGCTCTTCTTTCCAGACTTGTTTCGCCTTGCGGTCGTTGTTCTTATGTTTCTGAGTTCTCACTTTGAGTGGTCTACTGATCTCTGCCACATTCGCATGGTGGGTTGTATGCACAATTCTTGGAATTCTGATCTTCATTGTGTGGTTTGGTTTTAATACTCCTCTAAGCGTTTAGGTCGATTTGAAGGCAGTGTTTCCTATCCTTCCTATTTTGTCTAAGGTACCTTGTATATATGGTATTATCGCTGTATATTTAGGTTCCTCTTTATCGGTTATCCTTTCTCTGTTTAGGTTATGAGTTAGATCGGGGTAGCCATGTTCTTTAAGTGTTTTAGCGATATTATTTTTTTCCTTTTTCAGGTTCTTTCGCTTTGAGCATATTGTTTTAGCTCTATCATACAATCATCTTGCCACGCGTAAGTTTACATTTTTGTGGTGATTGATGTTGTAGTGTAGGTACCTCCCCGTATGGGTAAGTTTCCTGTATACACTTCTCGTGAAAGTGTCGTCATTCAGGAATAGTAGTTTTTGTTCAGGAACATAAGAACAACGCGAAACAGAAAGATCAAGAATCGCCGAACATGTCTGGAACGAACACCACCGCATCCAATGGGATAACGTACAGATAAGTGGCAAAGGACGAGAATACAACTCGCCGGAAACTCAAAGAAGCTACATGCATCGCACTAGCAGAAAATCCAATAAGCCAAGCTTGTGTTTAAATGAAACCATGCGGATTCCAATAATGCGCGAAAAGCTTAAGCGCAATACACCTGCGCAATAGGCTACGGCATAACATGCCTAATAAACTACTGCGCAACCACGAAAAGTTAAATATACATATATATATATATATATATATATATATATATATATATATATATATATATATATATATATATATATATATACACAAAATAATATAAGGGAGAGCTTTGGGTATAGGGTCTAAAACGGACTGATAATTTTAAATAATTTAAAATTCCATTATTATAGTCGATATGTCGTAATAATTTTATTTCTTCAACGGAACTAAATCTAAAATTCATTGCTGATAAATCACTTGTTACCGTTAGCTCCCTGTTCTCTCCTCTTAAGGATAGAATGCACTTTCTACTATTTTCTAACATTGTATATGCAATAAATTGCACATCGTACATCGGATAAACTTCTCAATTTCTAAAAGGTAGGATCTCTGGCCATAAGTCTGACATAAAGTATATAAGGTTGGGATATCAATTACCACCTCGTTCTGTAGAGAATAACCACCCTTTCGACTATGACAATCTAATAATCTTAGCAAAAGAAAGAAACTCCACAAAATGCCTGTTCTTAGAAATGTGCCATATAAATAATAGTAAACATTCATCAATAAACAATACAGTTGGCATTAGTAATTCAAGTACAATATATAATTGAAGAGTCTGCAGCAACAAAGAGGTATCTGTGTTTTTGTAGACTTTGCAGGAGACAATAAAATGTTGATAACTCTTTTATTAGAAATGACGTCACTATGAATTTTCGTAAAAGTAATTAATTAATATAAAGAAGTATTTATTAGTTGAATGATGTCGAAAAAAGTTTTTAGGTACGAAAATTTATTAATAAATAAATTGCAGATACCTACTTTTTGTTCCTAACTATTGGAAAAAAACACTACACTTGATTTTTGATATTTTTTATTTATGGAAACGAACTTTAATTATTATAAAAAATACAAAAAAATACATATATAAAAACATGAAATTTATTCCTGATCAGAGAATTCGCCGTCATCTGTGACATCAGTATCACAATCAGCATCCTGATGAGGTTCTTGCCCTTCTTGATCAGACATTAAACATAAGTAGTAGTCAATATCCGCTTTAGGGATGTATTTATTAGCAGGATGCATTGTATTATCGTATTTTTGCTTCTTAAGGGGTAAAGGATGAGTATATAATCTGTCTTTGACTATATCAGGGAGCTCATTTGGACGTTTCTGTATAACAAATAGTAAAAAAAAAAAAATAAACTTACTAGTTTCACTACATTTTATTCGATCTGGGTGTTCGTTGGAATATTCAATAACTCTATATTTAGAAATTTTGAACTTTTCCTTTTCTTTACCTTGATTGTTTTTTTAAAATACGTTCCAAGGTTGCCGACAAAATTGAAAATCATATCTTGCGTTACGGCCACGACAAAGTTTTTAGGCCTACTACCTTTATAATGCCTAATATAATCTGAAGGCAAAAAGATTCTTTCAATTTTACGAATGTGCTTCTCAACTACCCCAAAGCATTTGTCGCAAGGTAAGAAACTATACCCGGGTTCAGGATATCGATGCACAATCTTGTCAAAGTGACCTATCTTGACCAGTGTATACAAATATTGCACCAACGTCTGATTCTTGTTTTGAGCACTACAGTACAAAGTCTTCACATTCTGATTCATAAAATTTTCAAAATAGTGGTCCAAGAAACTGATGTCTCGTTAGGAGTTTTTCTACCGGTAATTTCGTCGTACATATAAAAATGAGTCTTACGATTCTTTGCGGAGTGTATACAAAAGTTGTACATCCATAACTGCCTCAAATAAAAAGCGTCCACTGCAGGAACTTTGGGCAATGGAGCATTTTGCGCATGATCAAAACAGATAACATCAACATTTGTATCATCTTCAGCCAATTTTGATTTATCTCTCAGATCGTCAATAAAGATTGCGCTTTCTTACGATGCAGAGCTTTTTCATGTTCCAGTTTTTTTATTGGTGAGATGCTGTTGGATCGGTTGTGGTGTTTACCCCTCATGTCGGGGGGGGCGGTAATTCCACTGTTCACAGCAATATGTGGAGGAAGACGCTCAACTCTCTCAGCGGAGACTCCATGTATAGCACAGAATTCTTTCTTGCAAACCCTCTCTTGGAAAGTACCGCGTCGAACCTTGAATCAGTAACTCGTTAGTTTTTGCAAAGAAAGAAGAACCCAGTAATTTCCTATCCTTGTATTCAAAATTGCTTTTCTTTCGTTTGCCTGTGCTCCTTTTCATATTGATTGGTTTTCCTGTGATCAGTCCAGTAAAGTAAATATCCTGCTTCAGTTTATCATCCAAATCGTTGAAATTTTGTAGTATTTCTGCAAGTATATCTTCAGACACTCTTTGGAAGCACTTGTATTTACAACGGCAATCATTTCATGTGAGTCTTGGCCGACTAGGTTTATTTCTTGAACTATTATGTGCTTCTCCCTCTGCTAATAGCCGTTTTCTGACATTTCTTCTCCACAGACCCTCGTTTCTTATTTTCTCTTTTTTATAACATGAACATCAGACTCATCACCGTCTTCGTTCTTACTGTGAGAAGGATCTGAATCACTTCCCAAATTATTTAAATCACTCATTTTGAGAGCACTCACTTCACATGAAAGCAACAATATTTTAGGTTAGGTGTATCTGATTTAACAATCGACTGCGTTCAATTTGTAACAACAAAGATGTATCTGGCATATATACAGCCTTGTTGCACCCCCTCTTATTACTATACGTGATAGTTACTCCTTTGTTGCACCAATAGATGCAGATAGTCTGTATCAAATAACGCACATAACTCATTTTGACCAAAAAATGCAGATACCTCTTTGTTGCTGCAGATTCTTCAATTATTTAATAAGCATTGATATTAATACATAAATTTAAAATTTACATTCATTAGTTTAGGGATACTTTTAAATTTTCCGCTTTGATTTAGGTTGGTACTTCTATCTTTTTTTAATTGCAAATTTCCTTATCTCAACACATTCGGTCACTTTCAAATTTAAAAAGAACGATTTCATCGTGGTCTTCCATTTTGTCCAGTTTACATTCTATTTCTAATTTTTAATAAATCTAACTTAAACTATTTTAGCATATCCTGTTAAGATTCATTCTTACATTTTACTCATATTTAATTCACATAGTCCGCATTGTTCCATGATACATCTGAGCAAACACTTTTCATTAGTATTGTAAGTTGGGACGCTTTTCATAAGTATTGTAAGTTAAGACTTTTATTAAACTGTATGTATTCTGACCTCAGACTATACCCAAAGCTCTCCTGTATATTATTGTATTTCAAACGAAATGGGTCAAATTACTTCTTGCAGCTCTAATGTTTTGTATATATATATATATATATATATATATATATATATATATATATATATATATTGAATGTTTAGAAAGAGGTAATAGAAGTATCGGACAGCTTACATGACATTTGGGTCATAAAAAGGGATAATTTCTAGCTCGATACAAATGCGAGACACAATTTTATATAAATCTGGTTCACGATGTGTTTAAAATAAATTTATTTGGTATAAATTGATCTGAATATCATTTGCTTAGTTTGGTTTCATCATAAAAAGCAATTTGCTGCTAACAAAATTGTCAAGGATGTAAAATATCACCATTTTCGTAGAGTCATTTTAGTATTGCATTTATTGCAATAAAACTCAATTTTTCAAAGGTAATTTGGCAAGTAGACATTTTACAGGTGTTTAAACATGGACTATGTAGTTAGGATTATGTTAGGGATAGTGTATGTTTAGTTTTTAAAGGCAGGAAATACAAAAATTTAGTAAAAGGGTTATAATATGGACAGTATAGACAATTTTCGCACACATTTTTGTTAACGAATTAGTGACAAAAATTATAATACATGATTCACAAGAAGAAAAACATTTTGAACATTATGGCATACAAACATTTATAGTGCCGTACATTTTATAGTGAAAAATTCCTAAAAGAGTGTTAGACGATGAGACTTTTCAATGCAAGACTATATAACATTATGCATTGCAAATAAGTAGTGAGAACAATAAAGACAAGTAGTACAAACCTTAAACATAACATTTTAAGTGTTAAAAACATTTTTAATATGAATTAATTTCATTTTTAGATTTAAGTTTGGTTACGTTGTAAATTTTAGGTTTTCACATAATTTTATACTTTTTCCACATTATTAGATTTAGTTTTGCTCTTAAAGCAAATAATAGATGTTCTTTCTCAATATGAATAAGTTTTTATAAGGATACAGCGTTTTATCCGCAAAATTATGCTAAATCTGAGGTGAATTCTAGACAAATTTACAAAAGCTTAAAATTTTCATTAAATTAAATGTTTCGAACATAAAAGATATGTTTTCTTATGTAAATTGTCCTCAGAATTCCATTTTTGCAAGTAATTTTAGTATAGCTTGTAAGTGTAAATAGTTAAAAGCTTATTTTGATTATATTAAGTTATATCGTTTATTAGTGTTAGGAATTATTGCTTGTTAGGTGTCCTTTTATTCAAAATTTCACGTAGTGTTCATTTCCGTTTTTAATTTTCATTTCCGACCATGTATAAGAAAGTTACGGCCAAAATTCCATTTATGTACAATTCGTAATTTTGTTCCTCAATCACATCCATTGTAAATTTTGCAATATGGCTAAAAAATTGAAATTTCTGTAGCAACCAGAAACATATAAAAGCAAGCGCTCAGGAAATCACGTCTCTCTAGAATTTGTTCAAAAGTAAAAATTAAAACAGTGTTGTAAAATTTGTGATTACATAACCTAATTTATTATCGTCGAGAAATTTTACGTTACGAATAATTTCGAGAGCACTTGTTTTTGTATCGTTGGTTAAAATTAAATAGTTCGGTCACCGATACCTGTCGTTTTTAATAAAATAATTCTGTACGATTAATTGATGTCACGATTTTGTGAAGATTTGTTTACGTGTTTTCCAATTTAAAATAATTCTTATATACCAAATTAAATTCCATTTTTATTTGGTCAAAGTTTGTTTTATTTCTCCGGACAATTCCTCTTAAATAAATATTATTTTCGGTAACTAAAATAAAAGTGTGTTAACAAAAATCTTGGATACTTAAAAATACATTTTAAACGATATCACTCATAAAGATTTAAAACCATTTTAAATAAAAAGTTACCGTAGTAAATAAGTGTTTGGAGTTTGCCGTTTTTGGAAAGAAAACATCTTGAAGCTTGGAAGTTGGTGTCTTCGAGAACCGAGATAGCAGTTGGATATTGGTAACAACTGTAGCCGAGTGAACATTGCCTGCATCCAGCTGAAGTTTGAAGACATCATCTATCGACAGGAAGGACTGTATATGTGAGTCTTAAATTTTATAACCCTGTTTATTGTTATTTCCCTGCAATTTATATTTGTTACATGTATGTTATTAATTAAGAATTTCAATTATTTACTTGTGTAAACACCTGTGAAGCTAATTATTTCCTTTTCTTTTTCTAAATTTTCATTTTGATCCAAACATTAAAGTTTCTAAATTAATCATTTGACATTTTTTGACAGCTTTACTTATTTTTCACTTAAATTCATTAACGCATGCGTTTGAAAGCAAATTCTATTCAGAGCAAATTTTATACTTTAAATTCAATTACATATAGGATATTTCTTATACTTAAAAAAATTTTATCTTCAACTAAATCCCTTGATCTCTATCCCCATATGAGATTTTGAGCTAGTCCGGTGCAATATAATAAATATAACATTAAGAGTTAAATAATTACTTCAATCATTATAATTACATTCAACATTTTACCAACTAAAGACAAACTATTTAATTTTTCCCCACAAATTGTGTAAGTCGCCATTTTAAAATAAATTCATAATTAAACATCCCAATATATATATATATATATTAAGTGGAATTTTAAAGTTTAAAACTTCCAGAAATTTTTAAGAATAAAATAATTTAAATGTTAATGATGATTTTATCTTTATTGCGATATAACGTACAATAAATTATAATACATTAGAACATAATACATTTATTTTCCAAAAAAAAAAAACTCGAAAAAACAAAAGAATGCGAATAATACGGAAAGAAAAGGGGGAATGTCTATTAAAAGTAAAAGCATTATTCGTCATTGTCCTCTATGTTTGTGTAGGGCAACTCGTCATAATAATCTTGGGCTTCAGTTGAACACAATGTTTTCAATTCTTGCAAGTTTCTGAATTTTTGTTTGATATGGCAATAGGATCTAAAATTGACAAAATTTGTTGGTAAATAAATAAAAAATAACTTAAGTACATACACACCTGTGTGCTTTTTATTTGGAAAAAAGAATTCGTAGGTTTGTAGTTCAGCCATAATCCTTTTATTCCTCGGTGGCAATAAAACACTTTCTTCCCACGCTCCATTATAAGATTGTCTATGCCTTATAAGCAGTGGATGATTGGTATTCACTTCAATTTCTTTAATGGGCATGTTTTATTATAAGCAAATTGGTTAAAAAATTAGGTCCAGTCTCGCATAATAGCTTGATCATTTTCTACATTTTTCACAAGAAACCGGGTGGTTTACTTCTAGCCAGTTCAATCTCCTCAATCCACTGATACGGAAGTTTAGCTGGAACTTTTTGGTTTATAAGAGCCATACTTTTATCACATTCCAGATAAGAATGTCCTCTTAAGGGAAATGTTACCTTAAAAGAGTCGAATCGTTTCCGTATGTGAATAATGTAATGCATGTACATTATTAAATTATAAGTTTTATTTTGCTCTCCACAGGAATCGCAAAATATCGGGAGATGTTTAACTTCTTGATCAATATAGTATTGTATAAAATGATCCAGCATGGATATAACCTCATCACTTCCTTTTATTGCTGTAGTTTCAGGGTAGACATAGAGAATAGAGTTGTTAGTGGTCAGAACGTGAATGTTAAATGAAAAAACAGAGAGTTGCCTTTTATAATACAAGTCGTTTGTTGTGATATTCGGAACAGGTACATTTTTTTGAAAGTCCATGCAGATAGCTTCAGTTATGCGATATTTTTGACGTTTAAATGTTTGGTCTAGTTTGCGATCGAAAATACTTAAGCTTTCTTCTTGTGCACCACATTTAGTGTTTCGAATGATCTTAATGACTTCTGTATTTCATCTGCTGAAGATGGGGTGGTAGTTAACTGCTTTTGCAAGTTTTTTGTCTTTGCCATAAAATGATCACAAGCGCTGCCAGTGTCTTTGCGAGGGTAACCAAACGATATGTTAAATTCAGATTTAAAAATTGTTCTTTAGGATTAGTACGAAACAATATGATTGGAAAACTTTTCACAATACATTTTGTACATTTTTGAAATACTCAATTCTACACTTAAATACAAACGATCAGATTTTTTTTAAGCTATAATGGCTTTTAACACCCTTAAAGGACGATATGTGACCTTTTATGTTTTTATAAGTTTCTTTAAGCAATTTGTTTCGTCTGTTACAATGTTTACCTCTAGTATCACGAGCTGGCAAAGCTGTTCCATTTTCTTTTTGGTAATGCCATGTATTGAAATAAAAGCTTTGAAACACATCGGTATTCCTGTAACGCTTTGTTCTTTAATTACTTTTACATGATAAGAATACGAGTTATCATGTAATAACACTTCGTCTTCATTGTTTCGAGGACGCCTACACTTAATAGTTTTAGTAGAAATTAATCCAGTTAAATAAGCATTTTGTTCATTATAAGATTGGAGTTTGTTAAACTGTTTTAAAATTGTTCGTCTATCTTCCTCATTTACATTATTAAATCATTTTAATCTCTTACATTTACAATCCTTTCTTACATCCCGCATTCGACCGAATTTTTTTCTCTTCCTGAATTTGTTGCACAACATGTTGTCTTGGCTGTCTTCATTCTCCATAGTAAATTTAAAAGTAAAAAAAATAAACGTTTCTCTTAGTAAAAATACTGAATTTTTCTACACCTTTACACGTGCACTGTTAATAAACCAAAATATATAAATGAACGTAAATTTCTCTCAAGTTTAAAGCCAACATAATGTGGACATTCCCCAGTATACCATAACTTCAAACGTGGTTGGTTATATTAGGACTGAGCTACTTTTTCCCCCTGGAAGTTATGCCATAACAATATATAGCGCTTTCCGTAATAGATGGCAGCAATAACTCAATTTACATAAAATTGTGACATTCCCCGTTTTCTGTGGTCTTCATATATATATATATATATATATATATATATATATATATATATATATATATATATTACATATATATTGCAAGGATCCTTTTTGGAGCAGGTTTCTTTTAGGAATTATCTTACTAATTACCACGAGGTGGATTTTGTGTTAACCTCGACTAGTCAGGAAATTTTTGGTTGTGGGTTTTAGACTTTTATATAACTATTACAAATTGTTCATACCCAGGTTTAATACATATATTTAAAACAAACTCTGAATTGTAATAATAACAAAATAAAAAAATATTCTGGTAACATAAATTAAGTTTTCAAACTAAACAATACTGCAAAAATGAAAATAAATTTATAATCCTGGTTCAGCGCCTGGTCTTTGGGCAGCCCACCGTACACCAACGTGAGCCTGGCGTCGTCGACTTTGTAGGCGGTAAATCCTACGATTTATGCTTTAGGCACAGGTGTCGCCTGTGAATTGGTGGTCGGTTTGGAAATTTCATGTAAATAAACGCGTTATAATGCAGTGTTCAAAAAAATATTTAACTAATTGTGGTTTTGTTTCTTTGTAACAAATATAATGTGTTCAGGTGAAAATAATACAAGGGTGTGTGTACAACTCAAAAGGAGGATTACTGTGATTTAGACAGGTAAGTTGATTCTGGTTATTATATTTTACATTTAAGACAATGTTTGTTAAATTCGAGGTTAGGGAGTATTTTAAATCTTTATCGTGGACTGGCTCTTTATTACTTATATTTTCTTAAGTAACGTTTTGAAATACGGAACAGGTTAAAGAAAGCAGGTCCTACACACGATTTGTTAATTTTACGATTAGTGTTAATACAAATTCGTGTTAGGCAACGGTTGGGTGTGATGTGTTTAATTTTTAGGGTTTTGTACACACGGACTAAGGAAAAGACTAATTCTAATTAACTACAATTTATATATACAATTTTTTTTATGTACAAGGGTTATTCAATGTTTTGGAATTCGCAATTTACGGTTTGAAATGTTTCATATGATACAGGGATATTTTCAACCATGTGTTGTGGAAAATTTGATAAGAGTTCATTCACTACTAAAAGGTAACGCGACCTTCGTTTTATTTCTATAAACAGGATGATTCTTTACACTTTAATTGAACGTGAGTACTTATTTGTGAAATTGGAATTTCCCCTTTTATTTTCTTTAAGAATAATTATCTTAAAGTTTTAATTGTTAAAGCAAAATAAATTGCTTTATTCTATTCAATGTAATGGATTTCTTACTTTTAGTTGTATAAATTTAATATTTTACACAATTCAGGTTTGGTTCTCGGTAACAGTTTGGATTTGATATTCAGGTGTATTTTCGTGATATACAGGGGGAGTAAATTATAAGTGTTGATAGCCAAGCAGGGAGCTCGAGCTAAATCAACAAATTCTAAAGATTATATTTATTCAAAGTTGTAACGGACGCTCTGAATATATAGAATTATATACAGGAGGTTCAGGATATATTGGGTGTTCGTTTATAATTTCGTTAATAGCCAAGCCAGTGGGCTCAATAGTCTAAATTAACGAAACTTAGAGATTCTATCTATTTAAAGTTGTAACGGACACCTTGAATACATAGAACTATTATACAGGAGGTTCAGGATGGGAATTGTATATTGCCGTTTTGGAGGTTATAGCGCCTGAGTGGGCAACCAGACGTTGCTTAGAGCCCCATTAGCTAGAAGAAGCCCTGTAATAATCCCGGTAACCGCCGGTGTTAACCAGTCAATCTACCTAAGATCAGTATAATACGCAAAACCTCTTTGACGTCAATTACTTTCTTGAGGATGGTTTGTTAATAGGAATTTCTAGGTATTACAACTATTTTCGTAAAAATTGGTTATACTTTGGAGTATTTGAATTCTATTTAATTCAATTGAAATTGCTTTAAGAGCGGTCAGGCGGTTATGTTCTCGAATTGAGAATTTCAGGTGTAATAATAAATAATTACAAAACAGGCAGGCAGGTGAGTGTATTTGCAGAGAAGCGTTCTACACATAGAAGTAATTTAAAAGTGCCAAAATTTCGCTTATAAAGCTTGCGAATGAGTGGGGTTTTAGGTAGGAAAAATCGCAACGATTCTGCACATCGTGAAAGGGGGTACTGGTGCGCACGCAAAAGTGCTGATTGTTTGTATTCTTAAGAACTGGAATGAAATGAATTATTATGTAAATATTATCTTAATAATTTTTATTAAAATAATAATTAATTTATTTTACTCAATTCTGGCTCATTACATATATATATATATATATATATATATATATATATATATATATATATATATATATATATATATATATATGGTGTTTATTAATTAGTGTTAAAGTTTCAGGTAGCGTTATAGTCCAGGCAAAGCTGAGAAACCCTATAACAGAATTATTGCGCGCCATTTCTTCTCACAAGCCATCCAAAGTTCGAAATTTGATCGACTTCATTAGCTTTTATATGAATTTTTTGCAATTTTTGGTTGCATTCCGCACCTACTAAAACCTCAGATTGTTTGCACCCATTCAACGAGTACGCAGATATGTACTAAATGGTGTACGGGCTCTGTGAAGGGAACTCTGTGGCTGCTGCTGAACAATATGTTCAATAATAAATAATGTGTTCTGTACTTTTTGTATTGTTTTGATCACCAATATGCTTCTGACGCCTTGTGTAACATATCATGTGGTGAATTTGTTTACATGAAGCTTCCAACGATGCAATTTAATGCCATTTTTGGATGGCCCGTTAGAAGAAACGGCGCATCGCCTAACATTAATTCTTTTATGAGGCTTCTCAGATTCGCATGGGCTATAACGTTAGCTGAAGCAAGATGTCACACTGGTAAGTGAAAGGTACCAAAGTTCGAATCTGAAAGTGATCAAGTGCTTGGGAAAAAATCATAACATACGAAGTGCGAAAACAGTCCTTCTCAGGACTAAGCCCGACGACGGAAGCTTCGGAAACGTCGCGCTATAAAAGCAAAAACTGTGGAAATAAGCCGATCAACTCAACTAATATGCAACCACAGTTCCAAAACACTTATAACACTTCATTTTAATTGCACGGTAGTGCTTACTGTGTCGTGGCCCTTTCTGGTGGAGGGCGGTACAAGTACAAACCAAGTGGTGTCCCTTTTAAAAATTGATCACTTTCTGCGCCAGCCACACACCAACGCATCTAAGTGCTTTCCCGACATGACTGAGCTTCTGGCTATCGTATTATTATCTGTGGGGCATCAGTACCTTTGTGCACGTAACAAATTATTGGCACAATACATAAATAAAGTAGATTTAGTTTCTTTTAATTTCTACTATGTAGGTTGAAAGGTCGTGTGTTTTTCCACATCAGACATTTACTAATAGTGTCGCCTTTTGAAACTAATATTACATACGAAAATAAATGGGAAATGACAGTCTAATTCACTTATTCTTAGAACACAAAATACGGTTTTTCGCTTAACTCCATGGTAATACTTAAGTGCCATTAATATCAATTTACATGAAGGTTACAATATGTAATGTAATAAGTAACGAAATCTAATAAACGTTCCCTGTTATAACACGAGGAAAACTATATTCATTATCATTGTGTAATATCTTATATAGGATCCTTAGAGAGTTCAAGTACTGAATAAGAAAGTTCTATGTAGAATACCGTCTATTCAAAATATATCTGCCTTTATCTTTATTTACGTACCTTAACAACATGCTCGGTTTAAATTTACTTAACATTCTACAAAATAGCTCAAATACTTTCAAAGACTCAAACATGATTAAATATAGTCCAATAAATATAAACTGAATTGTTTCAATTTACTTTCCATTTCTAAAGTGAGGAAGAGTAAGCGAAACAACTTTGATACCTCTTTAAATCTTGATTAAAATCCTAAATATAATTTTTGGAAAAAGCTTTGCGTTTGATGATTAAAGATAAAATCCATGTTTCATTTCAAATTGACCAAAAGTGTATTTTATTTAGTATATATTTGAGTATTTAGGTATAAACTGCAATCAGTAGAACTTGAAAACAACGCAACCGCAGCTTCCAATCTACCCCACTACTATATCCTAGAGCTTTCAGAAGACTGAAAAGCTTTCCTGATCTCGAATTTCAGTTTGTGAAATTCTTCTCTGCTATATGCTGGAATTCAATCGTTTTAAAGCAAAATAATTCGCGAGTTTCAACTGTTCGAAATAACTGCTTATTCCAGTAAATTTATTTAACGCGATTTTATTCAATTTTAAGTATGATTTATTCAGTAATATTAATTGATTGTTTTTGTGTGAAGTAGGTCTGTAGTGAAATGTTTTCAAATCTTACTTATACCAATAGTGATGGTGCGAGTCGAACCGTTTCACCTACTGTAAACGGAGAACGTAGTAACATAACAACACACTTCTTTAATTGTTTACAACCTTTCACAAGATTTTGGGGTATCTTCACATC
The DNA here is from genome assembly GCA_036346205.1 of Vesta saturnalis. Classification (NCBI taxonomy): domain Eukaryota; kingdom Metazoa; phylum Arthropoda; class Insecta; order Coleoptera; family Lampyridae; genus Vesta; species Vesta saturnalis. The sequence goes on from JARFJB010002049.1 coordinate 2,302,713, forward strand.
GATAGGTAAGCCATTTTACATTGATACATTTATGTTGATAATAGTCTAGAAAGTGAAACTGTTTTAGGCAACAAAAACAAAGGGAGTTAATCTCATTAATTTTGTCTTAATACACAACTTGCCTGATTTTGTATAATGTTGGTAAACAGTCTTTTTATTGTAAGCAATTTACTTTGTAAAACAAACATAATTAATGAAAAAGTTAATTTTGCGAACAAAAGTGTTTGTGAAAATTTAATTTAGACGTGACTAATTTAGTTTGTATTTACACGATTTTGAGGAGTCCAAACTTATGTTTGTACTCGTATAATTTGTGATGTTTAGAAAAATCTACTCATTTTTTGGAGACAACTTTAAGCTATTATTATTTAAGGGGAAACAATCATTGTGTATTGTTTTTAATTTTCAAGTAAAAAATGTTGCGTACCAATATCTAGCAGATATCGACAAGCTTTACATTCTTTGTATTATCTTTTCTCTATTTTAAAATTCACGTTCTTTTCAATATTCTAAAATCGTATTATAAAGAAAATAAAGCAATTTATTTTTATTTTAGTTTGTTCATTGGAAAAGCTATAACCCTTTCTTAAACCCTTATACTCCAATATTTTTTATCAAATTAATTTTTGTAATTGATTTTTCATGTATTTAATTAAAGATAAAAATGTAAATATGGAATTTAAAAAATAATGGGATAGGCAGTTAATATGCATTAGAAAGGCTTTAAAGGCATTCCACTCTAATACGACCTTTTTAGATGCATTTAAATTACTCGATTACAATTTTATCAGTGTCTTCTTTATTTATACAACTTAAAAAGTATCTATGTGTAAATAATTGGTTGAGAAATCTAATGAAATATGTGTCATTGTTGTACAAATTGTAACTTAATGTGAGGTGTAATTTATCTAATTTGAGAAAATGTAGAAATTTTATCTTTAGAAATAATATAGGAAGCATTTACTATTGCGACCTTACGATAAAAATTTCGTTTAGATGAATACAGTTGATAACTACTCACATAATAGACAATATTGTTATGGAAACTCGCGATATCAGTTTTCCATGATCGCATAAGAAGGCTCTCTAGTTTGCCTCCCTTTTATAAAAGCATGTCGAGTGTGATAATAAACGGTAACTTCCAACATAACCTTTACAAATAGCAAGAAAAAATGAGGAAATAGAAGAGTTTATGCTTGTATTGTTATATCTTTTGTTATGTATTTTTTTATTTCGTATCACCTTCTAAAGGTTATTAGAAGCAATCTTAGCTTTAAGGTTGTTTTACATTTGTGGTTTTATGAGTATAAGGTTATTACTATGTGCAGAATTTTAATAAAAAATTCTTCTATTTTGTAGAGATGTTTAACACTGTAAAAAATAGCACTACCGTCTTATCGGAAATAGTACTCCTATTAGAGATGAGGATTGAATAATTTACCAGATAGCTTTATGTCACTAGAAGTAAAATTCATTCTAAAGCTAGATGTAAACGCGTACTTACTACCGGTCAAACCGACATTGGCATAAAATGAACCGGGAACAATATAAGAATCTATTGTTCTTTGTCTTTTGACTATTTTAACTTTCTCAGATCGGATTATTTTGTAGTTAAATATACCCTACCATTTAATACATAATTTAGAATTATTATGCATATATTCCCTTGTCCCTTTTATATTGTTCACAAAAAAGTGATTCTACACAAACGTGTGGCGTGGTCGTGAATTTATCTAATATTTGTCGTTAATCTCGAAATTATAAATAATTCAACAATACCGTACATCTGAAATGTAGTATACGTTCATGAAACCGAAATTGATAATGCATAAATTTTTGGAAGCTTTTAGATTGTAACGTTTTTTTTGTGCTTTTACGCATTTCAAAATAGCTGGATTTTTAGTACGAATTAACATTTGGAAAGTTTGCAGTAAAATTACGATTTATGTTCGCACGTGAATCTTCTTATTCTAGTGAAAAGGATGTTCTTGTGTAAACAAATGTTTTCGTTATTTTAAATTTTGGTGGATTTTGTTAGATGGATTTGAAAATTGCGTATTGTAAAACTATATTATGTATAAAATCTTACGTAGTATAGTACATCTTTTGTGAATTTAAATTGTAGCCGTCAAACTATCGCTATTTCTTTTCGATAAAATCTGTGATCTTTATGAGTTTGGGTTTTATATACGTTATTTTAATGTTCATTATTGTAGTTTTGGGAATGCAGTTTAAGTCTTATCCAGGCAAGTGGGGTCCAACGTACATATTTCGGTTAATATTTAATTTTTGACAAAATGCCGTTGTGGTTTCCATGGAAATAGTATTAAGTTTTCCTTTAGTCAAAGTTGATAAACTTAATCTACTTTTCAATAAATAATTATCGTTATATAAAACTTGCGTCACTGGACAATGTGAGCCCAATGGACCCTCGCGTGGTGGCTACAATTGATGCATCTTATGTGTACGATATTTTCATAATTGATTAGGTATTTATCAGAATCATAGGCGGATTTGTCAGTTACTTTGTTTTAAAGGCTAATTGTTATGAAAAATGTAATTGGTATGAAATGTTTGTACACTAAGCTAGGTGATTTGGCAGTTAGATACACCCAATCACGTCATGTTTAGCAGACCTAATAGCACAACACATTTTTGTTAAATTTTCGTCCCATTTGCGCTGGTTTTGAGTAATATAAGAAGAGATCATGGTTTTCAATACTCTATTGATTCTTTCAGCGGGGTTGGCCCTAGGATGATACTTGGCATTAAACAAGATCAAGGTACGATATTATGAACAAAGCTTACCAAATTCCTTGCTGCGAAATTGTACACCATTATCGCTAATAATGTACTGTAGAGTGCTATACATGAGAAAAATATTATCTTCGATTAGGCGGCAAACAGTAGAAGCAGTAGCTTGACGCATAGGAAAGCAAAAGGCGAATTTAGTGAAGCGGTCGGCCACTACCAATACGTAAGCATGTCTCTTTGAAGATCGTGGCAAACGACCCACTATGTCAGTACAAAACACTTCCCGTAGTCACCGAAGCTCGCACGGGGAAGGCGAACCCATCCCGTTCCTCTTAGGTCCATTCATACGATCATTCATTCAGTAAAGTGAAGCAGGAGGCTAGAGTAGATTTAGATCAAAGACAGTAGATGGGAAAGTGAAATGAAAAGGGTAAGTCTCCAAAGATCCCCCTGAGGAAATTAGTAGGGAAGACATCTGGAGAAATGCATACAGTAGGAGAGAAGGGACCGGATGTGGAGGTCACGGAAGACGAAGGAGAGGTCTGCGTAAAAGTAGCCCACCCTACTATGTTCAACCAACCGTGCAAAGATAATGTGTTGGATAAGGAACTAAGAAAGAGTTTGTAAAAGTAGTAAATCTAAGAGAATATACAAAGACAAGCACTAATCAGCATCTATAGACAAATCTTTTGAGATATGTAGGTATTTACGTCTCTTTCTTCGACGAGGATAGCGTAAGGATAGATTATTTGTAGCATGAAGGTTTGCAACGTCTACAAACGTCAGAATCTGACACAGAGAAATAGGTAGCATGACTAGGGTTTAGGTCTTTGACATGATAAACGCCTAGCGTATATCCGGAATCATCCTGTAATTCATAAGTCCAAGGAGAAATAATGGTGTTGATCCGATAGGGGCCAGTAAATTTAGGACGCAGTTTAACATTAAAATTCCGTTAGGTATCTGATAAAATAAAATTTCTTCGCCATACTTTATCATTCACATTAAATTTAGCTGATCTTTGTCTTAAATGATAACGCTGTCCGCGACACTTATACTTAATATTATTATTGACAAATTCTGGCAGCTCCAACGTGGGGCCCTGCTGTAATAAGTTCTTACTTTAACATTGAGGTATTGGTTTTGATTACCTAGTATTTGCCTTAGATTGTTTGTTTGCTGTCGCAGGTTTAATTTAAACTCACTTTCGTTGTCGTGTATCTATTACCATTATATTTGTACTACCTAATTCTTGTCATACGTCATTATATCGATCATTTGGAAGAAGTATGTAAATCACTTGTGTAAATTATAACTGCAACATGAATTGATTTCCAGGGGGCTACCTAGTGATGTGAGTGTTGAACTCCTTCGTAAAACTGTTCGCAATACTCTGAAATTATACTGTAACAAATCTATCTGTATTGTCGATCACCATATACCCTTCGAAGACTATTGCTCATCGTGAGCTTACTGAATTTTTGTCTACTTTTACGGGTGTTACATCTCTCTCTTCCTTTCCACGTTTCCTACTTTGTTTCTTCATGCACAACGGCGTGCTGAACTTATGAAAGCCACTTCAGAAGACGAAATTAAAAAGAAAAATCATTTCTTACTCATCTTTGAAACTAAGATTATGAGTAATTTGCTATTAGTGATGAACTTAGTATGACTATTTATGATTGTATTTTATTCAAGGATTTTATTTTCAGAGAAAGTAATTAGTCTGGAATGTTTGTTATTGGCAAAGGTAAAAGTTTTAGTTGAATAGTAATTCATTTAGTACCCGTCCTTGCTTTATGCTCTTTACACTCTGTCACTACTATTATCTGTAATAACTGCAATAAATAATTTGTTTTAATATAATAATGTTTATGTAAGCTTAATTTGTAAATATACTCCAGCAAACTCACTACAAGGGAGTAATAAAAAACGTGTATCTAAAGAAGGTTACGTTACCCAAAAGACTTGCCCGGATAAGAGTTAAGAGGTGCCGTAATCTTTTCCGAATTTTTAGGAAATGCTTTTCTTTTTTGGCGCGTATGATAGTTTCAATTAACGAAACTGTTTAATTGGTATGATTCTTAAATTAAAAGGTAGGGAGGTGAATATAAGATGGCGAATTCTGAACGATGTTGAAACAGTCGATCCCAAGATGTAGTGTAGGTTCAGGCTTTTTTGTTTGCGGTTTTCGCGATAGACGCGAAAGGGGTTAGTGTCGAGGAGGGAACAATTATATCGAGCTGAGTGTGTATCGAACATTACCGTAGGAGTATTCTCCGCTTCCATTTGTATGGGACCACTTAAAGTTTCAAGACACCCCTCGGTTATTTTATCGTTGTGTTTCGTTTTGTCAATAGTGACAATTTTCGCTCATAGAAGTAATTGCTTTAGTGCTTTTTGAAGTGCTGAACCTTTATTCTGTTGACATGCTTTAACGGATTTTGGTTATGCCGAATAATTTGGATGAGTTCCTGTTAAAGGGGTAGTTTCACGTATATCGCGCTACTTAAACAAATGTGTCGTTTCACTAGAGTTTAGAGTGTTAAATAACGCTTAATATAAATAACGCAAGGACGGATAAATATTGGTGCATTTACGTTAAATCATATCATTTGTGAGATATTATTTGGAGAGCGTACTGTAACAATTCAGTGAATCCCTATCGATTCGGCACCCTTAGGACCTGTTATATAGTAGTCCAGAGGAAAGAGAGTAGTAAATTGTCATAGGTTCTAATTAAGGTAAATTTTCTTTATGCTGCTGGTGTTAACAATAAAGTGTGCGTTTGTGTGGAGGATCCATTCGCTTGATTTCGTGTAAATTATTGTATAAAAGCCCTTCAAGAAATTTAGAAACAGGCGTATTCATTTACACAATTTATTTGTTGATATCCTGAATTTTTTTATCTGTGTAATGTTGTGAATTGAAAGTTTATTTCACGAAGATTAGTAAAAATTTATGTTATCTATATTTTTATTGTTTCCGTTGTATTGATTAATTGATTGATAATATGGCTTTGCAAGCACCGACTGAATTTGATTATTATTTTTAGGTTTCCTGTACTAAAATTTAACATGTAACTGTATACGACCATTGTTAGTGTTTATAACTGTTTTATTAATAGATATAATCTATTGTGACTTCGTCCTCTGTGCCTACGATTCTGCCAACGTATTTTATGAGAAATTTCGAGTTAAGTAATTGCACAGCGACAACATCCATTTATCGTTCACTTTGATTGTAATCAATTTTATTGAAATTAGACAAGTTTTTAAAGCAACCTTTTGAAGTTTCATTAAACTCTAACGTAATGACTAATGAGAATTTCTCAATTTTACCACTCGATATTTTGATTTTGACTATAAGTTCATTTTGAAAGACGTCTTGAGTAGTAAGGTAACGTAAATTATGAAGTAATACGGTCGTTGACCGATGAGCTGTTGAGTTTTGCACACGATAGTTTTGCGAGTAGTCGCAATTTTCAAGTTTCTTTTTTAGGAATCAACTGATCAGCTGTCGATTACCTGTATTTGCCAAAAGGTAAGTAGTTTGTTATTTGTTTGAGAATGAGCTGCGTATTTTCCCAAATTTAGGTGCTACATCCCGATATGGACGTTTAGTACACTTTAGGATTTTATAAATTTTCGCTCGCGTTTAGTTTTGTTGTGACTCATTTTTCGTTTGAAATTGAATAATTAATTACTGTGTTAATCAGTTATTTTTGGGTATTTTAGCCAATGATTTTAGCGCTAAGTTTATCGAAATATTTAGTGAGTTAGTTTTATTATTGCAATTTTGCGGCTTTTATATAAAGCTTAAGATTTTATTGAGGTTTGAGTGAACTTTGCGTAAACATTTTTAGAGTAGAATTTTCAGGGAGGAGGGTATTTTATTTTTGAGTGAACATTATGGTTTCTTGTTAGGCCATTTGTAAGATCTAGTTCATGATGTTTTCCGCTATAAATGTATCTAAGAGGTGACGCCTTTTTGACATTTTCTACCCGTTTTTGGAGTTGTGACGCGTGCCCTTTTTCAGCGTTACGTCAGAACCCCACCCACACCACCGAGCTATGCCATGCGCACCAAATTGCCTTTACGGGCTGATGCTCTAATGAGTATTTGGCCTGTAACAATCGGGGCCAAAACTACTGAAAATCTGACTAGTTCATCAATGAAGAGGTCAACAAGCATTGTTATTAGATATGCCTTCAGCGAATTTTATGAGAGAGAGGATTTGTTACCATATAATTAATTTGAATTTGTTTACTTTATATTAGACTGTTTAGCCTCATTCCTTTTACTGTGTATAGTTCAATCCTTTGCCTTCCCACGTGGTGCTATTAGCTGTAATGAGGGCCCTGTGATAGCGTATAAAGAAGGAATCCAGCAGGTCAGAGTAAATACAATGAAGATCAGTTGGGTGCGTTGAGAAAATCATCCATGGTCTACAAATGGTTTGCATAATTCTATTTTTGATGACGATTTTCGTGAGGATCGACAATGCACTTCGCAAAGAATATTGCTGCGCGTAAAATAATTTTAGCAAATCTAAATGCAACTTATAGTGAGATACAGGCATTCTTAGGAATAGCAGCGAAACAAACACATACCATTTTGAAGCAACACTTAAATGTCAGGGAGCTTTGTAGTCGTAGGATTCCTCAGAATCTGACAGAAGCTCAAAAAGCACGTATCAAGTGTTGCAAGGAAATGCTGAAAAAATTTGTCCATGGTCGTTCAAAATCTGTATAATTCATTGTAAGAGGTGACGAAACATAGATATGTTCATATGAGCCTAAAACTAAACAGCAATCGTCCGTGTGGGTGATCCAAAATGAACCTAAACCAACAAAAGTGGTGCGTTCGCGCAGCAGTTCTAAGAAAATGATTGCTTGCTTTTGATGGAATTTCCACCTCTAATTAGGGCTCTTTTGGCTATATTAAGAGCCTTTTTGGCAGTTCAGTCCGAGGAGGGTAGGCAAATGCGTACGCATACAGTGCACTGGTTGGAGATGTAAAGGAGAGCCTACGCCCCTTTTACCTGATTGGTCGTGCGTACGACCGCCCCTCTGGTTTCTGATTGGTACTTAGTCCCAGCCCATCTTTTGAGCTCTGATTGGAGGCCTAAGGCATTACATTCTGATTGGTTACGGCGGGAAATTGATTTTGTATTTGACTCCTTGACCTGCACTAACAATGCTGCAGTTAATGAGAAAGGACGGTTAGATGTAAAATTACAATAAGTTAAATCAGACTTATTTTTTTAATTGAGAGCTGGTGTTGCATGGTTAAGTTAAATCAATTTGGTATTTTTTAATTGTGGTTGGTTTTAGCAAACTGTAAGTTAGTCCAATTAGTATTTTTGAACTATAAACTGGTTTTCGCTGTAAGTTATGATTTGGTTGATTGAGAGTGATTTGGTTGATTGATTGATTGAGATTGATCTGATTATTGGATTTGATCGAGCGTGATTTGTTTGAGATTCATCTGCTTAATTGATTTGATTAATTTGGTTTAATGAATTGATTGTTTGAGAAAGAGACGAGAGAGTGAGACAAACACGATCAACCTCTGTTAGAGAAAACATTCATTAGCCTTTACACCACTAGATGTCGCCACAAACAAACCCTAATTATTAACATTTAAAAATTCCAGAGTCGATTGCTTCTATGAAATATCGATAATACAGGGTCTTTTCAAATACCTTGTAATTTATATATGTGCTGATATTAGTGGTTCGCTAAATTAGTAACAAGAGAAAATATTCCAAGATAAAACAGAAAACGTACTACTGGCTCGAAATCGGGTTTAAAGATAAATTCAAGAAGGTGAATACGGTACAGATTCTGAGATCGAGGAAGAACGTTTGAAAGCGAGTGTAGTATTTCCAGGGTCGTGCTGAAAACAGCTAATTTAAGAATAATCTCACATTTATGTAATAATAATAGTGACCGATAAAGGCTGTGTATTATCATGTATTTAAAGTGTAACCATCATCGAATGAGCATTATTATTATTATGAACCAGCATCAGGGATATTAGATGTTTTGCGGCTTGTTAATAAACTATTACAATGTAATCGTTAAAGATGAAAACGATGAGATGAATGAGGTCAAATGTATCTCAAATCTTGATGATAGTGATGCTCTCTGTGAAATTTCAAATAAGCTAAATTACCTCACTTTTATTTTAGGTTAGAAAAGTGTTTAATTAGCATGGCTATTAAACCCCAGCAGGTAAAAGCCAATATAACGTGAAGTAAATGTGTGTGTCATTGAACATGCAAATAAATCAGGCATAATTTTCGCGAATGTATGGGTGCTGACCGCTTAGAAAGAGAATATGCCTATATAAAAAGCGTCATTGCATCAGGGTAGAAATTATTATTATTTCAACTAATATTTAATTTAGACCTTAATGATTAATATTAATGAGGTTGCATTTATTTATTTATCATATGGTAAAATCATTTTAAATGTATGTTGTAAATAATAAACATCGTTTTATATAAATTCGTATGTGCAAGGTCGCTCTAACGAGCCTACGATAGGGAAAGGTAAATACGAGTTGCAGTATGTGTGATCGATAATTAGGTTTGTTTGTATATTTACACCATAACTTAACTTAGTGGGGAAACCAAGAGCCAATTTTATATCAACTATTCATCAGTAAAAACACAAAGTGGGTTGAGTTAGCCTATGTATATATGTATACGTTGTATAAATATTTCAATATTCAGTTCAGTTCAGTTTTCCAACACAGTTATTATTATTATTACAGACGAAAGAAAAACACATTTGAAGGTATGCGTATTATTTTTAATATATATTTTACTTCATATAGTTCACCAACATGCCAATAAAGATTTTTAATGTATTCTTATCCTTACAGGAGGAGGTGCAATAGCATCAAATGTTATTCTACAGACTCGATCTCAACCCATTTGTCTAGTTAATTAGACAAAGATGTGAGCATGACGCTATTTTTTAATTAATAACATTATACGGGTACGTATTTGTGGGTTTTAAACTTTGTAGTTATTGAATCGCATATAATAATAAACCATTAAAACCTTTTGTTTTTTTATTTCCATTATAGCAATTTGGTATTTTGAACTGTAGCTGATTTTGAGCAAGCAAGCTGTAATTAATTAAACCTAATCAGTATTTTTGAATTGTAAGCTGGTTTTCCCAAACTGGAAGTTAAGATCTGATTTTATTGTGATTGATTAATTGATTGAGATTGATCTGATAGATTTAATCGAGCATGGTTTGTTTGAGATTGACATGCTTAGTTATTTAATTTGGTTTGATTTGATTAATTGATTTGTTTGATGAGAAAGAGCCGAGCGAGAGAGAAACGGATAAACGAGAGAGAGAAAGAAAGAGGCGTGTATGATCAACTTCTATTATAGAACACTCGCTACATTAAAAATACACTACTAGATGGCGCCACAAACAAATCCTAATTAACCCTAGAAATATTACGCTAGGTGGTACCACTTTTACTACAGAAAAAAATTCATTAGTCTATACACCACTAGATGGTGATATAAACAAATTCAAATATCGCAACTAGGAGTCAAATACAAATTCAAATTTACCGTCATAACCAATGAGAATGTAAAGCCTTAGGCCTCCAATCAGAGCTCAGAGGTTGTGTGGGGACTACGGACCAATCAGACACCATAGGGGCGGACGCACGCACGACCAGTCAGGTAAAAGGGACGTGGGCTGTTCTTAGAACCACCAATCACAACACTGTGGAGAACGCATTTGCTACCCTCCAGGGGCGGAACTGCCAAAAAGGCTCTTAATACAACCAAAAGGGGCCTAATTAGAGATGAAAATGGCCCCTAAAAGAAGCCGTCAAAAAGTGGCAGGAAATGGGCGTGGCCCATGACGTCACAATAGCAAGATGGCGGCCAAGGTGCCAGTATTCCACTCACATTAAATTGTTACAGATTCTTAATTTTTACCGTTTTTGTTCCTTTTTGAGTTCGATAACCATTCTAAAACCACGTATATATGCGTTTTCACGATTTTTATTTATGCTGCAGCATCTCAATGGAAAATCTTAGTTAAAAGTCTGATTTGAAAGAGTTTGAAAACTGTGTAGGCTACCTGTTAACCAACACAGATTTCAAACTCTTTACTTGATACGGATCTACAATTTTGCCGTAATACCCGTATGCCAAATTTCTTAACTCCAGTTCAAACTGTCTAATCGCAATCGTGCTTACATACACACACAGACACACACGCACGCGAGCGCGCGCACGCATGCACCCACGCATGCACGCACATACACACACGCACGCACGCACGCACGCGCGCACGCACGCACGCGCGCATGCACGCACACACACACACACACACACACACACAACACACACGCACACGCACACGCGCACGCGCACACGCACGCGCACGCACACGGACACGGACACGCACACGCACTCGCACACGCACACGCACACGCACACGCACGCGCACGCGCACGCGCACGCGCACGCGCACGCGCACGCACACGCACGCGCACACGCACACGCACGCGCACACGCACACGCACTCGCACTCGCACTCGCACTCGCACTCGCACACGCACACGCACACGCACACGCACACGCACACGCACACGCACACACAAACGACCGACCGACCGACCGACCGACCGACCGACCGACCGACCGACCGACCGACCGACCGACCGACCGACCGACCGACCGACCGACCGACCGACCGACCGACCGACCGACCGACCGACCGACCGACCGACCGACCGACCGACCGACCGACCGACCGACCGACCGACCGACCGACCGACCGACCGACCGACCGACCGACCGACCGACCGACCGACCGACCGACCGACCGACCGACCGACCGACCGACCGACCGACCGACCGACCGACCGACCGACCGACCGACCGACCGACCGACCGACCGACCGACCGACCGACCGACCGACCGACCGACCGACCGACCGACCGACCGACCGACCGACCGACCGACCGACCGACCGACCGACCGACCGACCGACCGACCGACCGACCGACCGACCGACCGACCGACCGACCGACCGACCGACCGACCGACCGACCGACCGACCGATCGACCGACCGACCGACCGACCGACCGATCGACCGATCGACCGACCGACCGATCGACCGACCGACCGATCGACCGACCGACCGATCGACCGGACGACCGACCGACCGACCGACCGACGGACACACGGACGGACGGACAGACAGACAAACACACAAATAACTAAATTTTGTATATTTAGGCACAGAGCATTGTTTACATTGCACACGAACAGTAATAATGGTACTATAAGATAATAGTAGTACAATGAGTGATTAACATATATTTATCAAAGAAACGAACTACATACAATAGTACAGTACTGTAAAAATAACAACAAAACCACGTAAAAGAACTAAGTGTTCTGTTCTTACTTTCAATTCAGCAAACTTCTGAATATTTTTATATATTCATGTTCCATAGCCAACGGTTTAGCCTATTTTAGGTGGTTGTGGAACGTAAGACATTCTTAATTATTTATATTTAGCAAATCTCCTTTCTCCACTTACCACACTTACTGGCAACGGGTTTATTAAGTCAAAGTTGAGGTTAGGGGCAATATTAAAGTAGAGATAAGTTTTAATGCCTCAATTGAATTTTGTTTTGCATTTACAAACCTAAAAACTGATTCTATTCCATCTATTAATTTTTCAAATCATGTTTACAATTACTACATTTGAAAGTTTTTATCCTGTCGATCTCTCAACTGGATGAAACCCTTAATATCAAAGGGGTTAATTTGTCAATAAACACACACCTAACTCAAAATATCATTTGATCTATCCTATTGACATCAAGAGTACAATTGAGAACAATGGAATAGTGTATGGATTGCTTAATTTCGTCAAGATACACAATTTACTCGTAATATGTACGTAAAAGATAAATCAGTTCCTTTTGGATATCTTTTCCAGATTCCTGCCTTTAAAGTACTCTGCGAACATGCTTTACCTTTATTGAATAAAATTGAGCTAGTAGTTGAATGATTTGTAAAACATTGCATTATTAAACTCATAAAGTTTGTCACTGGTACTCCTAATGCCTAAACAATTTTGAGTAAGCATTTTTATTGTTGACACAATACGTGGAAACACCTCATACCAATAACTCGCCTGCAGCAATAAGCCTTTGTGTCCTCATTGTTAATAGTTTTAGAAGATTGCAATCGCTGACCAAATTCAATCCAAGACATTTGGTATTAAATGTAATTTTTTTGATGACTCATGTTCCTTTAAGGTGTCACTGAGGTACTTCAAACGTGTAAATCCTTCAGTGGAAAAAGAACTAATAGAGTAACTAAAAAGTTAACAGCAAAAACAATACAATTAGTTTTTTTATAATGAAATAGATTAACCCGTTGTGCAGATAGCTTTAAATACATAAATAAAATTAACAATAATTTTTAATTACATATTTACCTTTGAACTTATTCGTTCATAACAAAACTTATAATAAATTAATATTAGTCTAGTTGCTTTGGTGTGTGTGAATCCTTGCGATATTGCAGCCTCACATTCCATTAATATAAGTAATTTGATTGTAATCTCATATTTAGAATTTACATCAGTTCTACATACATAAAGACAAAATTTGCATCAATTGGGGTTTGAACCTTGATGGCGCAGTTGGTTAGCGCGGTACTCTAGCAAAGTACAGGTCGTAGGTTCAAATCCTACTCGAGGTAAACTTTTTATTTATGTATTTAATAAAATTAATAATAATTTTTAATTAAATATTTACCTTTGAATTTATTCGTTCATAACAAAACTTATAATAAATACAAAAAGTTATTCAGTGTAACTGTTATTTCATTTTGCAACCTAAATACGAATGATAAGAGTACGGTTTCAATTGATATTTGTGCAACTCCCACCTTTAGGAAATATTTTTTTTCATTTGAGGTGATTATTTATTTAGAAGCTTAAACATGGAATAGGAAATACATTTTGTGTATTTTTTCAAATAAAAAAAATTAATAATAGTAGTAGCGTTATTACTCTCGCGCGGATGTAACTTCATTTGTAACGAATTCTGTCACGCGTCAATAATATTTCAGATCAAAATTCTCTTGCATACTCCGAAGATATATTTACATTTATATTAAAAAGTGTATAAACATACTTGAAAACCATACAAATTTGGCCTTTTCCATTTTTCGTACAATTGCGTCCCTTTGTACGCTATAATAGGTACGTGAGGCAACAAATACGAACGTATGTAGTGTTGTCACTTTTTCTACCATTTTTACCTTCCATCCTACATAAAGGTATGTAGGTATAAAATATTATGCAATCAAACTTTTTTTTCTTCTATTGCTAAATCGTGTGTGTGCGTATTCGTGTGCGTCTGGTTGCGCGTGTGCGTGCGCGTGTGTGAGTGTGGTAAATTGAAAAATGAATGTTTTTTTTAGAAATTAATATATCCAAGAATGGTAAACTTCCATTAGATTCTTTTTGGATAGTCAACTGAATGCTTCGGTGAATACCATTTACAAATTTAAAAACTCATTTAGTGCTTCTTCTCCATGTCTCCAAATTACAAAAGTGTCATATATCTACAGGGTGTTTCTAAAGTAATCTAAAATGTTGCTGTGGGCGATTCGTCATTCAATTTTAAGACATTTAAAACATGTGTGATGTTTTGTCGTTAATGAGATGCAGGGTGTTGACTTTTTTGTAATAAAGAGCTCTGGCTATGAGATTTATTTCGACCATAATTTTTCCTTAGTGATGCTATTGGTTTCCAAAACTAATAAGAAAGAACATTTTTATTTTAAGTGTCTGTTGGAATTTTAACAATTACTGTGTCAAATCTAAGAACCAACGCAAAAAACAAACAAGAAATTTTTTTTTTCTAATTTCCTTGTAACACCAGTCCTACTATCCTTTGTTACTAACGATGCCTGCGCTTACTAATCCTGAAATGGCTAATATGCATTTTTGTATGGATTAGCCAATGCTAATGCCTTAGAGGCTAGACGTATGTATGCCCAACGTTATCGAAATAACCGCTTACCATTTGTAAAACGTTTACTACTGTTTTATTTACAGATGAAGCAAACTTCTCAAGACATGGCATTATTAATTTTTATTTCCCAACGATTGACCGGTGATACATATCTTTATTTTCTAGAAAGCGAACTTCCAATTCTTTCGGAAGATATACCTCTCATAATTAGAAGGCGTACGTGGTTCATGCATGAGGATGCTACTCCACATTTGGCAGTAATCGAATGGGAGTTTTTAAATAACGTTTTTGTAGACCGTTGGATAGGACCAGGATCTCCACGTCCATGGCCCCTAGGTCACCTCAACACAATGCTCTGGATTTTTGTGTGTGGGAATATTTAAAACCACTCGTTTACACAACCCCGATATTAAATTTAGAAGATCTTCAAAATCGCATCATACGAGGCGGTGATGTAATTCCTCCTGGCTTTTTCACAGCAAATGTAGGGATAGTGCACGCTTGTTCCTACCTAAATGTTATTAAAAAGCGAAATTGGATAGACCGTTTAGTTTCCTCTTGCCCTATGTTTATAATTTTACAATTAATTCTATAAATTCCAGATCTATCCTACGTATCCATTATTTATGCGGTACGTGAAGGTGTTTTGTTTGTTATAGTATCCTGCCACAGATACTCTTTATAACCCAGCGGACTAAATGAAACATCAAAAATTAAACACAATAGACGCAATACTATGAGTTTATTTAAAAATATTTACAATGCAATTATTACAATTATCAATTTGACATGCCTGCTTTTGTACTCGTTTCGACGGTAACGAATCAATACCTACTATAATAAATGAGAAATGTATTTACTTTCAAAAGAATTAACGTTGCGGTTCATTTTAAATATTCAATATATTAATCGTGCATAAAATTTTCCCAGCTCTTGCGCTGTGAGCTCGGCTTCAAAATAACGCCTCCGACCATAAAAAGTTAATTATGACCTTCATACTAAATATCTATTGAAATTCCTTGTGCTCCGCTTTACCGTATTTCAAGGATATAGATACATTACTTAATATTAATAGCTTAATCTATAAATGACCATAGAGTAAGTCAAGCACGTACTGAGTATATTACAGTTAGTAAACGAAATTTATTTTAGGTTATAAAATTATATGCATAGGTACACAAGGTACCATTTTGAGCTCTAATTTAACATGTTTTTGCCAATATAATGGTTGAAAAAGCGAAGAGTTTAACTTTATTCAAGGGTGAATTTTTAACCTGAACTTTGATGCACCCTTTCTCTCTACAAATAGGTATTTATTAAAAGTATTCATATACCACCTCTTTTGTAAAAGTAATATAAAAAAGGAAGAGAAAAATAAACTTTTTACATTTTGAATAAATACATTTTAAATCCTTCATTTATTTGGCACATTTACACGACCTCTATCTAAACAGAATATTTAGGAAATTTTATATTGTCGGAACCATGCGCTTCTATTTGACAATCAAATCTTATTGCACCAATAAATAATGATTGAACGACGTTTTCCTAAATCTTTTCTTTTGTATTGCTACCTAATTGTGATTTGCTTTAGAAATAAATTTTCTTTCCGTCTATTTTCCGTTTTTCTTATGTCATTAACGTCACTATACACAATATATTTGATTCCACTACAAATTATTCAACTTGTTATGAAATACTATTAAATAGAACAACTGAAAACATTTTTAATTCCAGTTCCACGTATTCAATTCCGAACAGGTTTTGCACCTCATTCATTGCTACCGCTAACGTTTTTTTCAATCTTCAGAGATAAACTGAAACTAATCAGATTACTTGGCCCAAAATTGAGATTGCTAACTGTAGCATTGGAAAAACATTAACTATTTAAAGGTAATATTGAGTAAAATGGAAAGACGCTTTAATGGTATTAAAAGTTAATTAACTGTGTTAAAATCAATAAATAAATGAGAACTTTATTTCATAAATATTGCAAGTAAATAAGGCAAAATTATAATCCTAGTGGAATTGTGTAAATAAACCCAAATTGGGTTAAATTGGTTGCAGTTTATAAACCCCTTTAAATAATTTCCTCCTCGTAATCATACGTTATTAATATACATTGTTTGTTATCCCTAAATATACACACAAACAGACAAACACCTAATTGCATTGCAGTTCGAATTTTTTTTACGAAACAATTTATCACAGATTCAAAATGTCCTCATTCACATTTCTCTCCATTTAGAACCATTCTGGATTTTTAAACAATATGTGTTCGAAGGAGCTCAAGAAAAATTATTATATTTAGCTAAGAGCATTAGAAATAGTGTAAAGGGTTTTTCGGTGGTGGCAAGTGAAGCTTGCCTTCAACGAGCACCAACACAAGAATTTTAACTCGTTTGGAAAATTTTAGTTATTTAAAGTGATTATAATTTACGACGTGATTATTTTATTGTATGGGACCACTCCTGGACGGATTTCGGGCAGCGGTTGTTCGCTTCAGGGGTTAGTAACGGATTCGGGCGCCACCCATAGATTAGATAATGTCCAGGCAGTCTTTGGGTCCAATCCTGAACGTGTGCGATTTCCAAACGGCTGCTCCAGATGCTACAGCGGAGGAAAAATTGAGGGTCTTATCCTGTGATAGAAGATGTACCTAAAACAGGCTTAATTCGGACGGACGGCGGATACGGAAGTTGACAAAGGTCACAGGTCCCCTTGACAAACAAAATCCTTCACCAGTGACCGATGAGAAATGAATGATTCTTAATAAATACGAGCTCTATTTACTTATTTAAATTTTAATGGTTGCGGTTTAAATGCGAGCGGTGATCAGTAGCAAAGCAACTTTTACTACTTGTATTAAGCAAGCTAAATATGTACTAAGGGGGCAAGTATCTATTAACTTTAATTATATTAATCAATTTAACTATTCTTTACCTCACATTCATTAACAAAAATGCTGCTTCGACCACGTACTTGCCTATATAGAATACGAAACAATAACGGGGGGCTTTCCTATGATGATGCAGCAACGTCACAAGTTTTTTTAATTAATATTAAATCATTTAATAATTTAATACTTATTTGGTCATTCCCAAATTATTGGTCATTAAATAACGGATCGGTTGATACAAAATTTTTGCCATTCTCTACTAAAAAAAATACTTATTCTACAGAATGTTTTAATTAATAATTACGGACACTTTTGTCTAGTTATAGCTTAAAATTTACAGAAATCGGTTGCTTCTTACACATATGTTAGCGGTTGGAATGTATTATTAAAATAGTTTCTTTTATACAATGGGAACAAGATTGCGATTTTCATTGTAGTTGTTTACCTGGTTCACACGATAGAAATTATTGCAGGTTTAAATTTAATTATTTATATCGAAATATTTAACAATGGAATTTTCCAAGAAATCAATTAATTTGTAAGAACGGTGTTAATTATTTTATTAATTTTAGACTATCTTAATTATATTTATAGTGTTTTAAATTCTATTTTTGAATAATTTGGTGTATTTATCTCTAACTAATATTAGGATAATAGGTTTTGAGTGTAATTTTTCCATTCACAAGGTGCATTTTAATACAAACTAAATTTTTAATTATGGAATAAAAAGAAAATTTGCATTTATAGTTAACAGCAATCTTTCAAATGTTTTTAATTTTTTTTATCATAAACAATTTTATTTTGAATATTCAAACTTTAACATTATATTTATTTGACGTTCATTACGAATCATGGTAATTATTTGTACTACTTAGTTCCATTCTTATCGATATGTAACGGTGTGTACTTAATTAATCGACGGACTTAATTACTGTTTTTGTTAGGAGTAAAAGAGAAACTAATCTTCACAACAGTCTTTAGTTTACCGTTCTTCTAGGTCATCGTTGCTAGAGTCTCTTGAGAATTAACGAGCGGCTAAATCACAAGATCCGTTCCGTAGGTTACTGTAGTTTTGTTCATCTAGTATAGATTAGATTATTAAAACTACTATAACCTAATAGAATTAGATTAGATCAACAAACCTACATCCGTTTAAATAACAGTTTCAATGTCAAAGTGGCAGAGCACATCTGGTCGAATGCAACTTCTTTTTTCTGTTAGGTTACAGTAGTTTTGTTTATGTAATTTAAACTAAATAAACAAAACTACTGTAAGTAACCTACGGAACCGATATTGTGATTTAGCCGCTCGTGATAATTGCACTGAATAACACATGAAATTTTTGTTAAAATCGGTTTATTAGGTTATGCGAGTGATACTATAGAAAAGTATTACAAGATCTAAACGCACTATGCGTCGTGAAGGCATACCAAGGTAAGCGGGTTGCCAAGATAACTACAATGGAGACGGGCGGGTTCGGTAAACGACGTAAAATAGTTAAAATATACTTTCAAACACCATACACTTACCATAAAAGCACCAGCTAACTAATTAAGATACTTAGCTTTTGGGTTTTTAAATGGTGTATTTTTATATTTATATTTTACATAAATCTATTCGTTTCGATAACATTTACAGTTATCGTCCTCAGTAAATGGCAAACCTTAAGAATTGTTTAAGATGTCAGAACAAATTTATGAAATATGAAAAAGGTGAAAACGCAAAAATAAGCCTGCTATTAATATAACAGTTTCATAAACGTATAACGCCAACTATGGGATCTAATTGTAGTAAAGAATAACTAGATCCTTAATAAAATTAAATATTATTGAACAGTCTTCTTCTACGTAGTTAGTGCCTACAACGGTTTCGAACCCATTTTCCTCACGTATTTTTGTGTTTCTTACTGTCTCTTAAGCTGGTTCACTTAATCATTCTCAGAGTTTTCAATTTTGTTATTCGCATAATTTATTTTGTCTTTTTTTGTTTTAGTTCTTGATTCTGCGCCGTAGGTCAGTGTCGGTGTTACACAGGCCTTGTAAATTATTGATTTACTTTCAGCCGTCATATGTTTATTGTTCCATATTATATCTCTTAGTTGACCTGATATCATGGCTGCTTTGTTAGCTTGAGTACGCACTTCTTCCGTTCGTCCCTGTTACTTGATATATGTGCTTCGAGGTATTTAAACCTCCCAACTTGTTCGACAGGTTTGTCATCTACCATTAGTTTGCATCTTACTGGTTCTTTTGCCATTACCATTCCTTTAGCTTTTTCGACAGATATCTTCATGTATTTGGCTTTTAGACTGAGATCGAAATGTATTCTTTGTAAGTTGCCATCGGTATCAGCTGTCAATGCAACATCGTCTCCAAAGCATATGATATGAACGATCTTATGACCCATTGGGTACGCAATATTTGTGATTTTTACGTCATCAATGATTTCTTTCACGATTGCTTTGAAAAGTGTTGGGATTAGGCTCACTCATCTCCTATTCCAATCGAGAGTGGGATTTCCTCTGTTAGAATGTTATTTGCTTTAATTACAATAGTGTTTCTGTAATTAAGTTCTTGTATTGTGTGTATGTTTGCTTCGTCTACTTGTTTTCTTCGCAGTATTTCCGTTATGTGTTCCAGTATAACTCAGTCGAACGCTTGTGTGAAGTCTACGAAACAAACGAACAACGATTTATCGTATTCAATGGATTTTTCGATCAGCTGACTAGAAATAAATATACCGTGAATAGTAGAGCGGTTACTACGGAAGCCCTGCTGTTCTTCGCAAGTCTCTATCTTGTCTACGATCCGTTGCGATAGCACTTTGGTTAATAATTTGGCTGGACCATTGAGTACGCTGGTTCCCTAGTGGTTTGCTTTGATCCTCTTTTGTGGATTGGAATTGTGATACTTTTCCGCGATTCGTTGGGTAATGACGTTGTTTTCTACACGTATAAGATAACTTAAACACTCCGGAAGACGACAATGAATTTGAAACGTCTCTAGGTGACCGTAGATGTTCTCCAATTCTTCTTGTCGGTTTAAAAACAGTCCTGCTGCGATGATTAATTAGGATTTATTAATTCATCAAAGTTATAAAAGGAAGAAAAGCAGTACCAACATTAAGCACTGATTTTTCTTTAGGTTTGTGTCTAGCAGGTGTAATAAGATTAGTAATACCATTAAGTGAATATTCATTTGTTAAATATTTATATTCATTTTTCCCTTCCAACCTACATATACAATCGACTTTTTTTCACTATCGCTAAATTCACAATTAGCACATTTTACAACTTTTGGCCCAGATCGGCTTATCCCACAACCTGCCCCCAAGTATTGCTCTACCTGCATGTAGGTAGGGGATATCGCTGGGGAGTGCCCTACCCGCTCCATCCGTTGCCTCAACTGTGGTCAAAGTCACAGATCCACTTCCGGTAAATCCCCGCTAACCCAAAGTGTAACAACTGCGGGGAAGCACATCCTTCCTACTTCTTTAAGTGCCGGAAGCGACGGGAACCTCCCAGTTACCCGTCGAAGATGTCATCCTTGACCCCATCCTGTCTACCGAAGAGTCCGACACGAAAGACAGCGCACACCTCAAACCCATCCGTGACACAGAGCCCCTCTCTATTAAACACTTCCTCCATGTTCTCACCCCCACCCTTCTTAGCATGTTTCCCGACCGTCGAAATAGGGTCATTCGTGTCCTAGATTCGCTGTCCCGATCCTACTTCCAACGGAGTACCGACGCTTGCGAGGAAGGCGATTCCCTACCCTTAAAGTCCTCCAAAATGGATATCCTAGTAGGGACCGTTAATGACAGGAGCGTTCGTCGGAAACGCTACCTTTCTTAAAAACCTCATACACGAACAAGCCATACACATTCTTTCCATCACGGAACGAAACTCATAAACAGAAGCACACTTAACTTTAACACATATCACACCTTCCTAAACAACACCGATCACGGAACCGCCCTCGTAATTAAAAATGGTTTCCCATCCATTCCATTTCAACTTCCTGTGCGCCTACAACATCTCGAATGCGTTGCTGTGACGGTGCATTTTCTCACCCCGATCGTCTGCATTTCATATTACAACCCGCCGCGCCACAACACCCTTTCCAAAGACCTTTTAATTTACGCCCCCAGCCTTCCGAATGCAGTCATCCTAGGTGATTTCAATGCCCGCCACACCCAATTCGGTGACCCCAGAAGTAATAGCAACGGTATCAGGCTATCATCAGCTTTGTTACATTTTGCGAGTTACTAACATTGCCTACATATTTCGAGCATCTAGGTGCTTCAATAATAGACCATATCATTGTGTCAGAACCCATTGCACACTATTTAGATCGTGAGTGCTTTCTAGCCACCAGGGTCACCTCAGATCGTTTACCGCTACTGGTCAAAACTACATTCAGCTCCCTAGTATCCACTCAATATACAGTCATTAAAGATTTTTCGAAAGCAGACTGGAATGTATTCTCCGAACCCATCTCCAACAACCTTCCAACACCCAATCTTCAAACTACCCAAGATCTTGAGAGAGCCATTAGAGACCTAACTTCCGTAATTACGGAAGCGGTCGATATCTCTGACCCATTAAAAACATCGACATTTCCCGCAAACCGCTCCCACGGCATATCGTGAACTGGATCAAAGAGAAAGGCGAATCTATCGTCAATTCTTGCGATCTAGGGATCCGGCTCTCAAGACTGAATACAATCGCCTTAACGCCTTAAACTGGCGAGAAGCAAACAAATACGCTGAAGACTCGTGGACCAAAACCACCTCCCAGTTAGATTACATAAATGGAAAACTCTTCTGGCAACAGTTCGATAGACTGACCTGAAGGAAAGTAAACCTTAAATACCAACTGACCGATCTTAAGGGCAACCTAATCTCCTCCGACCGAGGAAAGGCCGACTTCTTCGGTCTCCACCTCCAATCCGTTTTCGGATCCCCAGATGATTCCAGTTCGACTACCGGTTCGAGGCACTCCTTGAGAGTCGCCTTGAAGAATTCCGCAATCTTAACATTCCCGAAATCCAACTCGATAAGGAGAATATTTTTTTTGATCTCATCACTCCTGTCCAGGCCAATGATTACTTAAAAAAAGAAATTCAGGTCATGCCGGCCTAAACCGTAAAACCTCCGGCACCTACACGACCCAGCACTCCGATTACCCTCCCAGTAGTGGAAATCGGCCTCCACCGCCATGATATCCAAATCCCACTCCTACCTAACCATACCTTCTTCCTACTAACCCACCTCCCTCCTGAGTTGCCTCGAAAGATGCTTCGAGCAGATTATAGGAACCACCTCGAATTCAACGAAGTCTTTCCCAACAGCTAATTCGGCTTCCGTCCTAACCGTACGTGTCACAATCCCTTGTTGAAGCTGCTTACGGAAACCACCAAAGCATTCAATCACAAGCAATGAACTCTGGCTGTGTTTCTGGACATTAAGCAAGCATTTGACAGGCTCTGGCACGCCGGCCTCCTACGCAAGATCCGCAACCCAAATGTACCCGACCCCATCTCCAAACTCCTACTCTCCTACGTGACTAATCGGTTAGTTCGAGTCACTGTAGGAAACACCTTATCCGCCTGAAGTTACACAACCCGGACTAGTCGTTGCGCAGTTTGCGGATGACACGCCTTTTGGGCGGTTAATCGGAAAAGCGGAACGGCCCCCCGCCTCATATCCAAAACGCTCCAGAACTTCTCCAACTGGTAGAACCGGTGGACGGTCTATGTCAATCCCATCAAAACACAAACAATCCTCTTCCGACATCCAAATTACACCGAAGATATGTTTCCAAACCTAGCCAACAGCAATGTCTCCCTCACCCTGAATCAAGAAAGGACCCCACTCTAACAAGTCATCTACTTAGGAACACTGCACCAGAACTCTCAATTGGCTCCCGGATGTACAAACAAAACTAAACAGGATAAGAAACCGGGCGCCCTCCGGGGTAGACTCACGGGTTGCCACCAAAGACACTACAACACACCCACAAGACATACATACGCCCAGTTATCGATTTCTGAGCACCCATATGCACAAACATAAACCCTAATCACCTCTCCTCTATGGCTTACTGTGAACGCCGAATACTCAAACGCATACACAGGTTACCTTGGAGGTAGCCCAAACAACCTCACAATACAGCACGCAACATACCAACCATCACACACAGAATAAAAGCACTGCAGACCATGCGTGCGTGCGTGTGAACGTGTGTGCGTGTGTACGCGTATGCGCGTGTGTGCGTGTGTGCGTGTCTGCATGTGTGCGTGTCTGCGTGTGTGCGTGTCTGCGTGTGTGCGTGTGTGCATGTGTGCGTGTGTGCGTGTGTGCGTGTGTAAGTGTGTGCGTGTGTGCGTGTGTGCGTGCGTGCGTGTGTGCGTGTATGCGTGTATGCATGTGTGCGTGTGTGCGTGTGTGCGTGTGTGCGTGTGTGCGTGTGTGCGTGTGTGCGTGTGCGTGTGTGCGTGTGTGCGTGTGTGCGTGTGTGCGTGTGTGCGTGTGTGCGTGTGTGCGTGTGTGCTGTGCGTGTGTGCGTGTGTGCGTGTGTGCGTGTGCGTGTGTTCGTGTGTGCGTGTGTGCGTTTGTTCGCCTGTTTGTGCGTCTGCGCATGTGTGTGCTTGTGTGCGTGTGTGCGAGTGTGCGTATGTGCGTGTTTGTGTGTTTGCGTGTGTGCGTGTGCGTTTGTGCGAGCGTGCGTGCTTTGCGTGTGTGCGTGTTGATGTATGCTAGTATTCACGTTAACTTCATAACCAAAATAGGTACGTACTTAAAATTTTGTATTTAAGCTTGTTTTCATTTGGCTTGGAGTTCATTAGGTTTTGAGAGAAATCCAGCAGTGCAGGGGAAGGTTTATTAGAGTCAGTTCGTGGTTGTTTTCAAATATTTCTAAAACAGATGTAAAAATACCTAGATAAAGACAAATAGATTAATTATGTTCTATGCAATTTGTGATATGACGCGTAATTTAGCGGCAAAAAAATTCCGAAAGTAGGATCCAACTATTCAATTTGTTTCATTATCTGAATAACGATTAATTTTATAAGAAAAGGTTTGGACGTATTTTTAAGGAAAATTTAATTTTACATAAATTTTCTTGATAAAGTTTTTTAATGTAAAGCGAAATAAATGTAAAAATTAAATAAATATGATTGAAAATGCTGAGTTGTATTATCGAAATGTTTATGGCTTTCGAACTTTTTTGCGTTAACATGTATTTATGTCTATTAATCTCAATCTCACATGAAGTTTTAAACGTTGTAATCCTTACGGGGTGTCGTATAAATAATTCACCCCTTTAATGTTTGATACTTCTAGCCCATAGGTATAATTAGCTATGGAAAATAATAGATCACTAGAAGATTTTATGCCACTTCGCTCATTTGATTTGCATACGTAAAACTTTCATTTGAGGACACAATATTCAAACATCATCTATTCACTCACGCTACCCGTTCATCACTGTTTTTAACCTGCATTCCTGAAAACACAGCAGATACACAGTGGCGCTTATTATCGTCTAAATAGAAGTTTTATTAAAATATTATTTCTCATACAAGTTCAACTCCTTCAGCTTACAATGTTTTATGTAATACTCGACGCTTTACTACTACCACTACCCGTGGAGGTAACATTCACACAAACTTACAAGTCATACTAAAAAAATTCTCTCATTAAACTCACATTCATACAATATCAGAAGTGTGCTCGTGTCTGTGTCTGTGTCTGTGCCTGTGTCTGTGCCTGTGTCTGTGTCTGTGTCTGTCTCTCTGTTTCTGTCTCTGTCTCTGTCTCTGTCTCTGTATCTGTCTCTGTCTCTGTCTCTGTCTCTGTCTCTGTCTCTGTCTCTGTCTCTGTCTCTGTCTCTGTCTCTGTCTCTGTCTCTGTCTCTGTCTCTGTCTCTGTCTCTGTCTCTGTCTCTGTCTCTGTCTCTGTCTCTGTCTCTGTCTCTGTCTCTGTCTCTGTCTCTGTCTCTGTCTCTGTCTCTGTCTCTGTCTCTGTCTCTGTCTCTGTCTCTGTCTCTGTCTCTGTCTCTGTCTCTGTCTCTGTCTCTGTCTCTGTCTCTGTCTCTGTCTCTGTCTCTGTCTCTGTCTCTGTCTCTGTCTCTGTCTCTGTGTCTGTGTCTGTGCCTGTGTCTGTCTGTGTCTGTGTAGGTGTCTGTGTCTCTGTCTGTGTCTGTGTCTGTGTCTGTGTCTGTGTCTGTGTGTGTCTGTGTCTGTGCCTGTGTCTGTGTCTGTGTCTGTGTCTGTGTCTGTGTCTGTGTCTGTGTATGTGTCTGTGTCTGTGTCTGTGTTTGTGTCTGTGTCTGTGTCTGTGCCTGTGTCTGTGTCTGTGTCTGTGTCTGTGTCTGTGTCTTTGTCTGTGTCTGTGTCTGTGTCTATGTATTTGCCTGTGTCTGTGTCTATGTATTTGCCTGTGTCTGTGTCTATGTATTTGCCTGTGTCTGTGTCTGTGTCTGTGTCTGTGTCTGTGTCTGTGTCTGTGTCTGTGTCGGTGTCTGTGTCTGTGTCTGTGTTTGTGTCTGTGTCTGTGTCTGTGTTTGTGTCTGTGTCTGTGTCTGTGTCTGTGTCTGTGTCTGTGTCTGTGACTGTGCCGGTGCCTGTGTCTGTGCCTGTGTCTGTGCCTGTGTCTGTCTCTGTGTCTGTGTCTGTGTCTGTGTCTGTCTGTGTCTGTGTATGTGTAGGTGTCTGTGTCTCTGTCTGTGTCTGTGCCTGTGCCTGTGTCTGTGTCTGCCTGTGCCTGTGTCTGTGTCTGTGTCTGTGTCTGTGTCTGTGTCTGTGTCTGTGTCTGTGTCTGTGTCTGTGTCTGTGTCTGTGTCTGTGTCTGTGTCTGTATCTGTGTTTGTCTGTGTCTGTGTCTGTCTTTGTGTCTGTGTCTGTGTCTGTGTCTGTGTCTGTGTCTGTATCTGTGTCTGTGTCTGTGTCTTTGTCTGTGTCTGTGTCTGTGTCTGTGTCTGTGTCTGTGTCTGTGCCTGTGTCTGTGTCTGTGTCTTTGTCTGTGTCTGTGTCTGTGTCTGTGTCTGTGTCTGTGTATGTGTCTGTGTCTGTGTCTCTCTGTGTGTGTCTGTGCATGTGTCTGTGTCTGTCTGTGTCTGTGTCTGTGTCTGTGCCTGTGCCTGTGCCTGTGTCTGTGTCTGTGTCTGTGCCTGTGCTTGTGCCTGTGTCTGTGTCTATGTCTGTGTCTGTGTCTGTGTCTGTGTCTGTGTCTGTGTCTGTGTCTGTGTCTGTGTCTGTGTTGTGCCTGTGTCTGTGTCTGTGTCTGTGTTTGCGTCTGTGCCTGCGTCTGCGTCTGCAACCGCGTCCACGCACCCGTCCGTTCCTGCGTCTATGCATGATGTGAGTTTGGACGTATTGAATTTACTTACCATTTACCGGGATTATTTTGATTTACCGAGGGAAGTCCTTTCCCGTCCGCCCTTTTGTGGATCTTGATGATTATTCCGCCACCTCTGTGACATTGTAGTATTGTGTATCCATACTTAGAAGAAACCATTATATTGGTCCATCGAAGAGGAATCAGTGTTAGAGTTAGTGCTGTTTTATTATTTTTGGATTGTAATTGCGTTTTTTGCGGATTCTTAGATTGCAAGTTCAGTTTAATCAGTGTGTTCACGAAGTCCATCCGTGTTCACAGCTATTCGTCACAGCTATTTGAACATACAGAAAAGTTTGCTGTAAATATACATTTTCACGTTAATAAAGTCCGTGTATATGAAGGACAAAGAACGTTTGTATATAAATTAATGTGTGGATATACTAAACCAGTTGACTCAGTTATTTAATCGGCTGATGTTGGCTTAAATATTTGCGCCACTAAATTTGCGTTAATATAATTAAAAATGTACGGCGTTTAGAAAGTTGTCGAATGATGAAGCTGTTACATTGGAAACTGTATTGAGGGAGATTCAAACGCATCGTTCTCTACCGATCCGTCACATAGAGTGTCAATTACACGAAATTTACCTGTACCGCTGGAATTCTCAAGCAAATTAGCCTTTACCTAAAGTCAATTTCTTTATTTTAAAACCAAACTCTTATCAATAGAAATGGTGACTATCTGGCAGCTAACTAAAATCTTTGAAAAAGATGTACCTTACAACGTAATATTTGAACACGTTCTTTAATTTAAGTTTTATATGATGCAATGCCCAACTTGATTTAACCAAATTAAAGCACGAAAGTATTTATTTCTACAAAACTATCCCTATTTATAAATGCACTAACGAATGCTTCCTTTCATACTCTAGTAAGAGGGATTCCCTAAATATCGATACCAAAATGTAAATCACATTTTCCTTTTAGAAAATACAAAAAAAAACATTCGTAAACCTTTAAATTACGACAAAAGCAAAACGTTACAATCGAAAAGTTTCTCCAATTTTTGATGCATGATTAAATCTAATTACGAGATCCTATACACCATTATTCGATAATAACAAATATTTTATAACTTCGAAATGTATCGGCAAATCTTGATAAAATCATGGATACATGACGCATCGCGAAATTATTCAAATTACGTACGTCACAATACAATAAACGTTAAATGCGGTACGTCGTATTTATTTAACGTCGTTAGTAACACAAAATAGCCGTGTTATTTTATTTTTGAATACATAATATACCGAGTACTCAAGAACAAATTGACTTCAATGTACATTCCCATGTGTACGGAATCAGGTGGTTTCATTAGGCTGATGGGATTACATATAGCCACTAATCACATATTACTTCTAATTGACGGTTAATGACTACTGCTATTTGCAAAAACTACATCTTCTCTCCTGAAGAAATTGGTAATGATTTGTACTTGTAAGATGGTCAGCCTTTTCCGGTGTGTTTGGCTATTCCTGTGTGACGTACGACAAGGGAAAGTCAAGCTATACCGGCGAAAGTGTTACAGTCGAAAATGAAATTAACACAGAAGGCACAACACATAATTAGTGGTTCTCTGGCTACCTCGATGGGATATGAGGGATCATTGGCGCGTTTCTGACTAGATCTTTAGGTTGGTTTCTCGTATTGTCTGTTATTGAGACTAATTGTGGAATAATACACCTGAATTCGCGTGGTAAATTAGCCAAACAGTGAAGAACCCACTTACCTGGTCGCGGTACTTTCCTCCAGGTGCACGTACGTGGTGATCCGTGAACTCTAACTATATAAAAAAAGGCTTCAAAATAACCTCATACGTTCAAGTGATGCTGAAGCGTGTGAATCAGTCAGATTCTGAGGTCAGCAACCTTATTTATCCTACTTTTACGTTACATTGAACCCCAAACGAAATTAAATAAAATACAAAAAACGTCTACTAAATATTTTAACTAATTATAAAAAAATAAGCTATACCAAAAAAAAACGAATTATTTATCAAATCTTTATCAATTTTACTCAAAAAACACATACACACAAAATCAAATAACGCTATTAAAAACACTCTAAATTGGTTATCTTAAATGTCTATTCCACAGATAAAAAAACAATGTAAATAGGTGAGTCAAATCAGGAATTTTCCTTCAGGTCACTTTCAAAACAAATGACATTTAATAAATAAAATTAACCTTGACTTCATTTTACAAATAAAGTTCACAAATTCAGTTAACCAACTCTCTACCATATAGATATCATATCAAAACAATAATATACATACTTCGTCGTAATAGTGTACACACCAGGTAACTTAAAATTGTAATTGTGGAATAAAATGTCCACCGTTATTCGGAACTAATCTGCAGATTGTACCCTTTAATTTTAAAATTAATTCTTAAACCTCAGATCAGTTACGGAAATCAATTTCGTTCCTTTGAACGAAATTGAAATTTAGTACAAATCAAATTTATATTACACACATTTATCACTTAGAAACGTTAATTGTACAAATGAAAGCAATTCATTAAAATCAAATAACTACGTTCATTCGCTTAACCTTGCATAATTTGATAAAACGATGTCTACTATAAAACAAAAACAAGCACAATAAGTATACAACGGTAGGTTACCTTTTGGAAATGTTCTCTGACTGGATGTGACGGCCTCCTCGGTGGAAACTCTCTTAATCGGCAACAATAACGACAATTCAAATGACGAATTCACAAACGTTATATTTCTAAGTAATTGATTAACGAAGTTATCCAATTTATATACACGACCTGGTGACTATTGCACCGGGTATACTATTTATACGTAACATTACGATGCGGTATAGTTATTTACACTTAACCTTCTTATTAAAAATATATTATTTACAAAAGTTACTATGTACAGTGCGAATAGCTAATAGCAGAAGCGCGGAAGTAGAGATCGGCACACACAACACTTCACCATGAAACAAATATAATCCGCAAAAGCGATCTAAAGCTCCGCCAATCAGGAAGCACTTGACGAAAATACTATCCTAATTTCGGAAACGGTAAGAAGATCATGTTGGCCACGATAAAACCACATAAAGTTTCCCGGCTTGGTCAACCTCCAACAAAAACCACACAAAGGCGAAAAGGATGCAATGCCCACGATACGTTAGTAAGGTTCGGGTACGTCGTCGGCAAATTCTGTACCACTACCTTCTGCCCCCAACTGAGTTCAACCAAAACAAAATCCCAATTTGAATTTTAATATTGCAATCAATCATATTGCTCATTATATTCAATTATCAACCGCCCTAAAAACGAAGACACCTCGGTAGATGAATCCGAAAAATTACATTGTATTGACAGCTTTTCAGTAACAAACGGCATTATCTCACTTTACGGCACACATGTACTTAACTTGCTTAGGACAAATTATAGTTCAGATAAATATTGCCTTTTTCTATAATGATAATTCATAACTTAACACGAATCGGTATACTTTACATCGAAAGACTCCTGTCACCGTTTCTTCTTTGTGTCGAAATGGATATTAACAGAACCTCAATACGAAAAACAACTTAGAATTTTGTACGTTGTTTTTCTCCAGACAATTGTAATTACACTCAATAACAAATTGCGTTCTGAATTTTAAAACGTTGGGAAAATATATATGGTATTTACGATTTTAATTAAATTAATCATAACAAATATTTTATTCCTAGATACAATATAAAGCTTTACAACATTAATATCAAAAGATACGTCAATTTAATTTTAAAAGACGTAATTTCCCCCTTCCACAAACGAAAATTTTAGAAATTTAAAATAACGAGAATAACTATTACTTTTTCCCGACGACAATGAAAAAGCCCACCCCCTGAGGCGATATAACATTGAAATGTCATTATGGTTTACTTTACGGAATGTAGAGCGGCTCCATTTTAATTCAAAACATTACTAGCAAAAGAGAAATATTTATGAAATCGTAATAGAAATTAAAAAGCGTCCTAATTGATGAAATAAACACACGTTATTTGGCATATAATTCCTCATTAATTGTGATTTAAATATAAAAAATCTTTTAACTCTATAGATCATTGATAGGCAGGTACTGCTAAAAATCGAATTAATATGAAAGTGGCAGTTTTTCAATCTAAAATAAAAAACTGTGTTTGAACTTACCAAATTCGTTTTCTTTTTCCGATGAAAATAGAAATTAAATATAAAAAATCTATTCTACCTTTTATATTTAATATTTATTATTTATTATTTATTATTTATTATTTATTATTTATTATTTATTATTTATTATTTATTATTTATTATTTATTATTTATTATTTATTATTTATTATTTATTATTTATTATTTATTATTTATTATTTATTATTTATTATTTATTATTTATTATTTATTATTTATTATTTATTATTTTATTATTTATTATTTATTATTTATTATTTATTATTTATTATTTATTATATTATTATTATTATTATATTATTATTATTATTATATTATTATTTATTATTACTATTATATTACTATTACTATTCACTATTACTATTACTATTTACTATTACTATTACTATTCACTATTCACTATTCACTATTCACTATTCACTATTCACTATTCACTATTCACTATTCACTATTCACTATTCACTATTCACTATTCACTATTCACTATTCACTATTCACTATTCACTATTCACTTTCACTATCCACTATTCACTATTCACTATTCACTATTCACTATTCACTATTCACTATTCACTATTCACTATTCACTATTCACTATTCACTTTATTCACATTCACTATTCACTATTCACTATTCACTATTCACTATTCACTATTCACTATTCACTATTCACTATTCACTATTCCACTATCCACTATCACTATTCACTATTCACTATTCACTATTCACTATTCACTATTCACTATTCACTATTCATATTCACTATTCACTATTCACTATTCACTATTCACTATTCACTATTCACTATTCACTATTCACTATTCACTATTCACTATTCACTATTCACTATTCACTATTCACTATTCACTATTCACTATTCACTATTCACTATTCACTATTCCTATTCACTATTCACTATTCACTATTCACTATTCACTATTCACTATTCACTTTCACTATTCACTATTCACTATTCACTTTCACTATTCACTATTCACTATTCACTATTCACTATTCACTATTCACTATTCACTATTCACTATTCACTATTCACTATTCACTATTCACTATTCACTATTCACTATTCACTATTCACTATTCACTATTCACTATTCACTATTCACTATTCACTATTCACTATTCACTATTCACTATTCACTATTCACTATTCACTATTCACTATTCACTATTCACTATTCACTATTCACTATTCACTATTCACTATTCACTATTCACTATTCACTATTCACTATCCACTATCCACTATCCACTATTCACTATTCACTATTCACTATTCACTATTCACTATTCACTATTCACTTTCACTATTCACTATTCACTATTCACTATTCACTATTCACTTATTCACATTCACTATTCACCATTCACTTCACCATTCACATTCACATTCACATTCACCATTCACTATTCACATTCACTATTCATATTCACTATTCACTATTCACTATTCACTATTCACCATTCATATTCACTATTCACTATTCACTATTCACTATTCCTATTCACTATTCACTATTCACTTTATTCACTATTCACTATTCACTATTCACTATTCACTATTCATATTCACTATTCACTATTCCTATTCACTATTCACTATTCACTATTCACTATTCACTATTCACTATTCACTATTCACTATTCACTATTCACTATTCACCATTCACTATTCACTATTCACTATTCATATTCACCATTCACCATTCACCATTCACCATTCACATTCACCATTCACCATTCACATTCACCATTCACCATTCACCATTTCACCATTCACCATTCACCATTTATTCACATTCACCATTTCCATTCACCATTCACCATTCACCATTCACCATTCACCATTCACCATTCACCATTCACCATTCACCATTACTATTCACCATTACATTCTTATCATTCACCTTTCATCATTCATCATTCATTATTCATTATTCACTATTTACTATTTACTATTTACTATTTACTATTTACTATTTACTATTTTATTTACTATTTACTATTTACTATTTACTATTTACTATTTACTATTTACTATTTACATTACTATTTACTATTTACTATTTAGTATTTACTGTTTACCGTTTACCGTTTACCGTTTACCGTTTACCGTTTATTACATTTACCGCTTACTTTACCGCTTATCGTTTACCGTTTATCGTTTACGTTTACCGTTTACCATTACCGTTTAACCAACCGTTTACCATCTACCATTTACGATTTACCATTTACATTTACGATTTATTTACATTTACTATTTACGATTTAATTTACGATTTAATTTACGATTTAATTTACGATTTGATTTACGATTTCACATTTACGATTTACCATTTACCATTTACCATTTACCATTTACCATTTACCATTTCCATTTCATTTCCATTTACCATTTACCATTTACCATTTACCATTTACCATTTACCATTTACCATTTACCATTTAACATTACCATCTACCATCACCATTTACCATTTAATTAATTTACCATTTACCATTTAATTTATTATTTACCATTTTACCATTTATCATTTTTATTATTTTTATTATTTATTATTTTTATTATTTATTATTTATTATTTATTATTTATTATTTTTATTTATTATTTATTATTTATTTTTATTATTTATTATTTATTTTATTATTTATTATTTTTAATTTTATTTATTATTTATTATTTATTATTTATTATTTATTTGTACTTGTAAGATGGTCAGCCTTTTCCGGTGTGTTTGGCTATTCCTGTGTGACGTACGACAAGGGAAAGTCAAGCTATACCGGCGAAAGTGTTACAGTCGAAAATGAAATTAACACAGAAGGCACAAAATAATTAGTGGTTCTCTGGCTACCTCGATGGGATATGAGGGATCATTGGCGCGTTTCTGACTAGATCTTTAGGTTGGTTTCTCGTATTGTCTGTTATTGAGACTAATTGTGGAATAATACACCTGAATTCGCGTGGTAAATTAGCCAAACAGTGAAGAACCCACTTACCTGGTCGCGGTACTTTCCTCCAGGTGCACGTACGTGGTGATCCGTGAACTCTAACTATATAAAAAGGCTTCAAAATAACCTCATACGTTCAAGTGATGCTGAAGCGTGTGAATCAGTCAGATTCTGAGGTCAGCAACCTTATTTATCCTACTTTTACGTTACATTGAACCCCAAACGAAATTAAATAAAATACAAAAAACGTCTACTAAATATTTTAACTAATTATAAAAAAATAAGCTATACCAAAAAAAAACGAATTATTTATCAAATCTTTATCAATTTTACTCAAAAAACACATACACACAAAATCAAATAACGCTATTAAAAACACTCTAAATTGGTTATCTTAAATGTCTATTCCACAGATAAAAAAACAATGTAAATAGGTGAGTCAAATCAGGAATTTTCCTTCAGGTCACTTTCAAAACAAATGACATTTAATAAATAAAATTAACCTTGACTTCATTTTACAAATAAAGTTCACAAATTCAGTTAACCAACTCTCTACCATATAGATATCATATCAAAAACAATAATATACATACTTCGTCGTAATAGTGTACACACCAGGTAACTTAAAATTGTAATTGTGGAATAAAATGTCCACAGTTATTCGGAACTAATCTGCAGATTGTACCCTTTAATTTTAAAATTAATTCTTAAACCTCAGATCAGTTACGGAAATCAATTTCGTTCCTTTGAACGAAATTGAAATTTAGTACAAATCAAATTTATATTACACACATTTATCACTTAGAAACGTTAATTGTACAAATGAAAGCAATTCATTAAAATCAAATAACTACGTTCATTCGCTTAACCTTGCATAATTTGATAAAACGATGTCTACTATAAAACAAAAACAAGCACAATAAGTATACAACGGTAGGTTACCTTTTGGAAATGTTCTCTGACTGGATGTGACGGCCTCCTCGGTGGAAACTCTCTTAATCGGCAACAATAACGACAATTCAAATGACGAATTCACAAACGTTATATTTCTAAGTAATTGATTAACGAAGTTATCCAATTTATATACACGACCTGGTGACTATTGCACCGGGTATACTATTTATACGTAACATTACGATGCGGTATAGTTATTTACACTTAACCTTCTTATTAAAAATATATTATTTACAAAAGTTACTATGTACAGTGCGAATAGCTAATAGCAGAAGCGCGGAAGTAGAGATCGGCACACACAACACTTCACCATGAAACAAATATAATCCGCAAAAGCGATCTAAAGCTCCGCCAATCAGGAAGCACTTGACGAAAATACTATCCTAATTTCGGAAACGGTAAGAAGATCATGTTGGCCACGATAAAACCACATAAAGTTTCCCGGCTTGGTCAACCTCCAACAAAACCCACAAAGGCGAAAAGGATGCAATGCCCACGATACGTTAGTAAGGTTCGGGTACGTCGTCGGCAAATTCTTACCACTACCTTCTGCCCAACTGAGTTCAACAAAACAAAATCCCAATTTGAATTTTAATATTGCAATCAATCATATTGCTCATTATATTCAATTATCAACCGCCCTAAAACGAAGACACCTCGGTAGATGAATCCGAAAATTACATTGTATTGACAGCTTTTCAGTAACAAACGGCATTATCTCACTTTACGGCACACATGTACTTAACTTGCTTAGGACAAATTATAGTTCAGATAAATATTGCCTTTTTCTATAATGATAATTCATAACTTAACACGAATCGGTATACTTTATCGAAAGACTCCTGTCACCGTTTCTTCTTTGTGTCGAAATGGATATTAACAGAACCTCAATACGAAAACAACTTAGAATTTTGTTAGTTGTTTTCTCCAGACAATTTAATTACTCAATAACAAATTGTTCTGAATTTTAAAACGTTGGGAAAATATTATGGTATTTACGATTTTAATTAAATTAATCATAACAAATATTTTATTCCTAGATACAATATAAAGCTTTACAACATTAATATCAAAAGATACGTCAATTTAATTTTAAGACGTAATTTCCCTTCCACAAACGAAAATTTTAGAAATTTAAAATAACGAGAATAACTATTACTTTTTCCCGACGACAATGAAAAACCACCCCTGAGGCGATATAACATTGAAATGTCATTATGGTTTACTTTACGGAATGTAGAGCTCCATTTTAATTCAAAACATTACTAGCATAAGAAATATTTATGAAATCTGTTTATAATTAAAAAGCGTCCTAATTGATGAAATAAACACACGTTATTTGGCATATAATTCCTCATTAATTGTGATTTAAATATAAAAATCTTTTAACTCTATAGATCATTGATAGGCAGGTACTGCTAAAATCAATTAATATAAGTGGCAGTTTTTCAATCTAAAATAAAAACTGTGTTTGAACTTACCAATTCGTTTTCTTTTTCATGAATAATTAAATATAAAAATCTATTCTATTCCTTTATATTTTTTATTTTTTTATTTTTCTTTTTTTATTTTTTTTTATTTTTTTTATTTTTTTTTTTTTTTTTTTTCTTTTTTTTTTTTTTTTATATATATTTTATTTTTTTTATATATTTTTTTATTTTTTTTTTTTTTTTTTTTTTTTTTTTTTTTTTTTTTTTTTTTATTTTTTTTTTTTTTTTTTTTTATTTTTTTATTTTTTTATTTATTTTTTTTTTTTTTTTTTTTTTTTTTTTTTTTTATTATTTTTTTTTTTTTTTTTTTTTTTTTTATTTTATTTTTTTATTTTTTTTTTTTTTTTTTTTTTTTTTTTTTTTTTTTTTTTTTTTTTTTTTTTTTTTTTTTTTTTTTTTTTTTTTTTTTTTTTTTTTTTTTTTTTTTTTTTTTTTTTTTTTTTTTTTTTTTTTTTTTATTTAATTTATTATTTATTATTTATTATTTATTATTTATTATTTATTATTTATTATTTATTATTTATTATTTATTATTTATTATTTATTATTTATTATTTATTATTTATTATTTATTATTTATTATTTATTATTTATTATTTATTATTTATTATTTATTATTTATTATTTATTATTTATTATTTATTATTTATTATTTATTATTTATTATTTATTATCTATTATTTATTATTTATTATCTATTATCTATTATTTATTATTTATTATTTATTATTTATTATTTATTATTTATTATTTATTATTTATTATTTATTATTTACTATTTACTATTTACTATTTACTATTTACTATTTACTATTTACTATTTATTCACTATTCACTATTCACTATTCACTATTCACTATTCACTATTCACTATTCACTATTCACTATTCACTATTCACTATTCACTATTCACTATTCACTATTCACTATTCACTATTCTTACTATTCACTATTCACTATTCACTATTCACTATTCACTATTCACTATTCACTATTCACTATTCACTATTCACTATTCACTATTCACTATTCACTATTCACTATTCACTATTCACTATTCACTATTCACTATTCACTATTCACTATTCACTATTCACTATTACTATTCACTATTACTATTCACTATTCACTATTCACTATTCACTATTCACTATTCACTATTCACTATTCACTATTCACTATTACTATTACTATTCACTATTCACTATTCACTATTCACTATTCACTATTCATATTCTATTCACTATTCACTATTCACTATTCACTATTCACTATTCACTATTCACTATTCACTATTCCATTCATATTCACTATTCACTATTCACTATTCACTATTCACTATTCACTATTCACTATTCACTATTCACTATTCACTATTCACTATTCACTATTCACTATTCACTATTCACTATTCACTTCACTATTCACTATTCACTATTCACTATTCACTATTCACTATTCACTATTCACTATTCACTATTCACTATTCACTATTCACTATTCACTATTCACTATTCACTATTCACTATTCACTATTCACTATTCACTATTCACTATTCACATTATTCACTATTCACTATTCACTATTCACTATTCACCATTCACCATTCACTATTCATTCTATTCACTATTCACTATTCACATTCACTATTCACTATTCACTATTCACTATTCACTATTCACTATTCACTATTCACTCATTCACTATTCACTATTCACTATTCACTATTCACTATTCACTATTCACTATTCACTATTCACCATTCACATTCACTATTCACTATTCACTATTCACTATTCACTATTCACTATTCACTATTCACTATTCACTATTCACATTCATCATTACGATTCACGATTCACCATTCACATTCACCATTCACTATTCACCATTCACCATTCACCATTCATACCTATTCACCATTCACTATTCATTCACCATTCACCATTCACCATTCACCATTCACCATTCACCATTCACCATTCACCATTCACCATTTACCATTCACCATTACATTCTCATTCACATCATTCACCATTCACCATTCACCATTCACTCATTCACTCATTCACCATTCACCATTCACCATTCACCATTCACCATTACATTCACCATTCACTCATTCACTCATTCATCATTACATTACTTCATTATTACTATTTACTATTTACATTTACTATTTACTATTTACTATTTACTATTTACTATTTACTATTCACTATTCACTATTCACTATTCTACCATTCACCATTCACTATTCACATTCACCATTCACTATTCACCATTTCACTTTACCATTCACTATTCACTCTATTCACTATTCATACCATTCACTATTCATATTCATTATTCACTATTCACTATTCACTATTCACTATTCATTCACTATTCACTATTACATTCACTATTACCATTCACTATTCACTATTCACTATTCACTATTATATTCACTATTCACTATTCACTATTCATATTCACTATTCATCTATATTCACTATTCACTATTCATCTATTATTCACTATTCACTATTCACTATTCATTATTCATATTCACTATTCACTATTCATATTCACTATTCACTATTTCACATTCACTATTCACTATTCATATTCATATTCACTTATTACTTATTCACTATTCACTTTCACTATTCACTATTCACTATTCACTATTCACTATTATTCACTATTCACTATTCACTATTCACTATTCACTATTCACTATTCACTATTCACTATTCACTATTCACTATTTCACTATTCACTATTCATATCTATTCACTATTCACTATTCACATTCACTATTCACTATTCACTATTCACTATTCACTATTCACTATTCACTATTCACTATTCACTATTCACTATTCACTATTCACTATTCACTATTCACTATTCACTATTCACTATTCACTATTCACTATTCACTATTCACGATTCACGATTCACGATTCACGATTCACGATTCACGATTCACCATTCACCATTCACCATTCACCATTCACCATTCACCATTCACCATTCACCATTCACCATTCACCATTCACCATTCACCATTCACCATTCACCATTCACCATTCACCATTCACCATTCACCATTCACCATTCACCATTCACCATTCACCATTCTACCATTCACCATTCACCATTCACCATTCACCATTCACCATTCACCATTCACCATTCACCATTCACCATTCACCATTCACCATTCATCATTCACCTTTCATCATTCATCATTCATTATTCATTATTCATTATTCACTATTTACTATTTACTATTTACTATTTACTATTTACTATTTACTATTTAGTATTTACTGTTTACCGTTTACCGTTTACCGTTATTTACGCATTATTTACCGCTTATTTTACGTTATCGTTTACCGTTTATCGTTTACCGTTTACCGTTTACCGTTTACCGTTTAACGTATACCGTTTACCATCTACCATTTACGATTTACCATTTACGATTTACGATTTACGATTTACTATTTACGATTTACGATTTACGATTTACGATTTACGATTTACGATTTACGATTTACGATTTACGATTTATTTACGATTTTACGATTTACATTTACATTTACCATTTACCATTTACCTATTTACATTTACCATTTACCATTTACCATTTACCTATTTTACCATTTACCATTTACCATTTACCATTTACCATTTACCATTTACCATTTATTCCATTTACCATTTAC
Source organism: Vesta saturnalis (assembly GCA_036346205.1). NCBI lineage: Eukaryota > Metazoa > Arthropoda > Insecta > Coleoptera > Lampyridae > Vesta > Vesta saturnalis. The sequence continues at coordinate 2,343,132 of JARFJB010002049.1, forward strand.
CATTTACCATTTACCATTTACCATTACATTTACCATTTTATTTCATTTACCATTTATTACCATTTTATCATTTATTTATTTACATTTATTATTTATTATTATTATTATTTATTATTTATTATTTATTATTTATTATTTATTATTTTATTTATTATTTATTATTTATTATTTATTATTTATTATTATTATTATTTATTATTTATTATTTATTATTTATTATTTATTATTTATTATTTTATTATTTATTATTTATTATTTATTATTTATTATTTATTATTTATTATTTATTATTTATTATTTATTATTTATTATTTATTATTTATTATTTATTATTTATTATTTATTATTTATTATTTATTATTTATTATTTATTATTTATTATTTATTATTTTATTATTTATTATTTATTATTTATTATTTATTATTTATTATTTATTATTTATTATTTATTATTTTATTTATTTATTATTTATTATTTATTATTATATTATTTATTATTTATTATTTATTATTTATTATTTATTATTATTTATTATTTATTATTTATTATTTATTTATTTATTATTTATTATTTATTATTTATTATTTATTATTTATTATTTATTATTTATTATTTATTATTTATTATTTATTATTTATTATTTATTATTTATTATTTATTATTTATTATTTATTATTTATTATTTATTATTTATTATTTATTATTTATTATTTATTATTTATTATTTATTATTTATTATTTATTATTTATTATTTATTATTTATTATTTATTATTTATTATTTATTATTTATTATTTATTATTTATTATTTATTATTTATTATTTATTATTTATTATTTATTATTTATTATTTATTATTTATTATTTATTATTTATTATTTATTATTTATTATTTATTATTTATTATTTATTTATTATTTATTATTTATTATTTATTATTTATTATTTATTATTTATTATTTATTATTTATTATTTATTATTTATTATTTATTATTTATTATTTATTTTTATTATTTATTATTTATTATTTATTATTTATTATTTATTATTTATTATTTATTATTTATTTATTTATTATTTATTATTTATTATTTATTATTTATTATTTATTATTTATTATTTATTATTTATTATTTTTATTATTTATTATTTATTATTTATTATTTATTATTTATTTATTTATTATTTATTATTTATTATTTATTATTTATTATTTATTATTTATTATTTATTATTTATTATTTATTATTTATTATTTATTATTTATTATTTATTATTTATTATTTATTATTTATTATTTATTATTTATTATTTATTATTTATATTTATATTTACTTTATTATTTATTATTTATTATTTATTATTTATTATTTATTATTTATTTATTTATTATTTATTATTTATTATTTTATTATTTATTATTTATTATTTATTATTTATTATTTATTATTTATTATTTATTATTTATTATTTATTATTTATTATTTATTATTTATTATTTATTATTTTATTATTTATTATTTATTATTTATTATTTATTATTTATTATTTATTATTTATTATTTATTATTTATTATTTATTATTTATTATTTATTATTTATTATTTATTATTTATTATTTATTATTTATTATTTATTATTTATTATTTATTATTTATTATTTATTATTTATTATTTATTATTTATTATTTATTATTTATTATTTATTATTATTTATTATTTATTATTTATTATTTATTATTTATTATTTATTATTTATTATTTATTATTTATTATTTATTATTTATTATTTATTATTTATTATTTTTATTATTTATTATTTATTATTTATTATTTATTATTTATTATTTATTATTTATTATTTATTATTTATTATTTATTATTTATTATTTATTATTTATTATTTATTATTTATTATTTATTATTTATTATTTATTATTTATTATTTATATTATTTTATTATTTATTATTTATTATTTATTATTTATTATTTATTATTTATTATTTATTATTTATTATTTATTATTTATTATTTATTATTTATTATTTATTATTTATTATTTATTATTTATTATTTATTATTTATTATTTATTATTTATTATTTATTATTTATTATTTATTATTTATTATTTATTATTTATTATTTATTATTTATTATTTATTATTTATTATTTATTATTTATTATTTATTATTTATTATTTATTATTTATTATTTATTATTTATTATATTATTATTATTTATTATTTATTATTTATTATTTATTATTTTTATTATTTATTATTTATTATTTATTATTTATTATTTATTATTTATTATTTATTATTTATTATTTATTATTTATTATTTATTATTTATTATTTATTATTTATTATTTATTATTTATTATTTATTATTTATTATTTATTATTTATTATTTATTATTTATTATTTATTATTTATTATTTATTATTTATTATTTATTATTTATTATTTATTATTTATTATTTATTATTTATTATTTATTATTTATTATTTATTATTTATTATTTATTTATTTATTATTTATTATTTATTATTTATTATTTATTATTTATTATTTATTATTTATTTTTATTTTTATTGTTTATTGTTTATTGTTTATTGTTTATTTATTTTATTATTTATTATTTATTATTTATTTTTATTATTTATTATTTATTATTTATTATTTTATTATTTATTTTTATTGTTTATTTTTATATATTTATATTTTATATTTATCTATTTATATTTATTTTACTATTTACTATTTACTATTTACTATTTACTATTTACTATTTTATTTACTATTTACTATTTACTATTTACTATTTACTTATTTACTATTTACTATTTACTTATTTACTATTTACTATTTACTATTTACTATTTACTATTTACTATTTACTATTTACTATTTACTATTTACTATTTACTATTTACTATTTACTATTTACTATTTACTATTTACTATTTACTATTTATTACTATTTACTATTTATTTACTATTTATATTTACTATTTACTATTTACTATTATTACTATTTACTATTTACTATTTACTATTTATTTACTATTTAGTAATGCGTTCCCTACTTTGAGGTGCTATATTTATATTGCGCCCTTCTGGTTTGGTAACCCAACGCGGTTTTATTTTGCCTCGGCTTTGCTCAATCGGGTTTATTTTATAAACGGGGTGTGGTTCGTAGTAAGTACTGGATGGGCTTAACACTGTAACCTTAAATAAAATCCGTAAAGCATTTTTAACACGTATATTAAACAAATATTTACAATAAATAAAATAAACGGTAACTAACAAAATATGTATGTGAGAACTCCCTGGTCCGGGTCCTGGCGTCACTGGGTGCGAAGTCGCTTCTGTGAACAAAAGATAGTCTTTCTAATCTATTCCTTACCTAAAAGGCAAAGGTTAGGTTACGGTCCTGCATGTACAGTAGCGCGAGCGTTATCCTTGATACAGTGGTTGATCGGAGCGCCAGCGCAATGAACTCGAATCGTTGAGAAAATCGATATCGTGCTTAGACTTTAGTAACTCTGGAGCGCTGAAGCAAGGATGTCCTACTCCCGGGAAATAATACACGCGAAATGCGCGTCTGCAAACGCGAGATCTCGGGACGGTCTTTCTCTAATTATAACCGGTTTAATGTAGGCAATTAGATTATTTATCTAACTAAATTAATTACCGATCTCTATACTAAGTTTAATTATTTATAATTAATCAAGGGAACAAAATACTTAATATTAAAACTACTCTAATAGGTTTACGTAAAGATAGAATAATCTACGTACTCTCTAATTTATTTACAAACGTTCTCGCACCAGGTATTTACGATGGTTAGGTGGACTACAAATTTATCTACAAATTTATACAACAGGTTATGGAGGTACTCTTCTGCGATTCACAGATACTGTGTACGGTTATTGTGTTTATCTGTAGGTAGTGTATGAGTTTCGAGCTGGATTTCAGTAATGCGCAGAAGACGTAGGCGATGGCCTGTCTTTACTGGATATACTAAGAGAAAGGTTGTAGGTCTTTACAGCCCTGTAACAACCCTTCACCCTCAGGTACTTTGTAAGATACGTCGGGGGCTACCCCTGCGTTCCTCTAGGTGTACTTTGTGGTGGCGAGTGACGATGGGATCTACCCTTCGTGCTACTCTAGGTGTTAGTGTACTTTGTATTGGCGAGTTCCGTCGGGGGCTACCCTTGCGTTACTCTAGGTGTATGTGGTATAACTCCTGGAGGCTCAGCCCAGAATTATTTACGGTCTGTAGTGTTTGAGTGTAAATTGTTAGATTGTATAACTTTACAACTTACGTGTCTATCAATAGCAGTACAGAATTGAACTTTAGGTTGCCCGGTGCGTCGTGGTGTGCGTTATCGTCAGATCGCGAAGGACTCTTCGTCGGTGAACAACAGGTCGGTGCTTACACTAAGCAAACGGTGCGGCTGCGGCTACTGGTTTCTGGAACGGCTTGACTTGAATCTACTGAGATTCATCTCTCCCTATTATGCGCGTCGCGAGTTTATAAATGTGCATCTGTGGGCGGTTTCGCGGCTACCGTGCGGGGGATGCCGTTATGCGATTGGTTAAAATCGTTCTGACGTGCAGAAACTTACGGTTTCTTAGAAATACACGTCAGCGGTGATGAATAAATTATTTGTTGTGCAATATCGCGTAAACTTAATAAATCTTACATACAGGATGGTCCGCACCTAATCTATTCTAAAACACATACGTACAGGACGCTGGTTCTTTACTATTTACTATTTACTATTTACTATTTACTATTTACTATTTACTATTTACTATTTACTATTTACTATTTACTATTTACTATTTACTATTTACTATTTACTATTTACTATTTACTATTTACTATTTACTATTTACTATTTACTATTTACTATTTACTATATTTACTATTTACTATTTACTATTTACTATTTACTATTTACTATTTACTATTTACTATTTACTATTTACTATTTACTATTTACTATTTACTATTTACTATTTACTATTTACTATTTACTATTTACTATTTACTATTTACTATTTACTATTTACTATTTACTATTTACTATTTACTATTTACTATTTACTATTTACTATTTACTATTTACTATTTACTATTTACTATTATTTACTATTTACTATTTACTATTTACTATTTACTATTTACTATTTACTATTTACTATTTACTATTACTATTCACTATTACTATTCACTATTCACTATTCACTTATATTCACTATTATTCACTATTCACTATTTTTTCACTATTCATTCACTATTCACTATTACTACTTACTATTCACTATTCACTATTCACTATTCTTCACTATTCACTATTTTCACTATTCACTATTCACTTCACTATTCACTATTCACTATTTTTCACTATTCACTATTCACTTTCACTATTCACTATTCACTATTCACTATTCACTATTCACTATTCATATTCACTATTCACATTATTCACTATTCACTATTCACTATTCACTTTCACTATTCACTATTCACTATTCACTATTCACTATTCACTATTCACTATTTACTATTTACTATTTACTATTTACTATTTACTATTTACTATTCACTATTCACTATTCACTATTCACTATTCACTATTCACTATTCACTATTCACTATTCACTATTCACTATTCACTATTCACTATTCACTATTCACTATTCACTATTCACTATTCACTATTCACTATTCACTATTCACTATTCACTATTCACTATTCACTATTCACTATTCACTATTCACTATTCACTATTCACTATTCACTATTCACTATTCACTATTCACTATTCACTATTCACTATTCACTATTCACTATTCACTATTCACTATTCACTATTCACTATTCACTATTCACTATTCACTATTCACTATTCACTATTCACTATTCACTATTCACTATTCACTATTCACTATTCACTATTCACTATTCACTATTCACTATTCACTATTCACTATTCACTATTCACTATTTACTATTTATTATTTATTATTTATTATTTATTTGTTATTGTTTATTATTATTAGCATTATAGCAGAGTTAAAAATTTTACTAAAAGTAAACACGAAACACATATAAATAATACTATCTAATCATAGTTTAATAAATAATATAAATTTCTTCATTTTCAATACAAGCCTGTATTTTTCGACGCATGCTGTCCGTTAAAATTTACCTATTCCTACGCATATGTAACATTAAAGCATTCCGCGAATGCCATAGTGGTTATAATCGTTTCAATTCCTTACCACATCGGCTCAAAGGTTCTCGGTTGGATTTACGAATGGAGATTTACAGGGCCAACGCAGCAATTCTGTATTACCAGCATTATCTGCAAACCAATCCATAACCCGTCGTGCAATATGGAAATTGTAGTTGTCTGTTCTTCTTCCGGCTATAAAATATTAATTTAATCCCCATACATCTGTGAACACACGCCAGCTTGTCGCTAACGGCATAACGTATCTTAGATAATTCATTTGGTTATCGGGACACCATGAAGTGACTGGAGCATCTTGCGATGGTGAGAACGTCTTTCCATCAGAGAAAATCACCGTCGACCAATCTCTGTACAAATTATTATGACAGAAATCCCAACGCACTGCAGCATGCTCTGGAGAAGGTATAATCTTCCCAGCCCATTTCCTTGAATGAATTCCATTTTCATGTAGACGTCTCGATATTATCTTTTCACTGCAATGGATTTGCAATTGCTCCTTAACATGAACGGAGTTAGTGAAAGGTGCATCATTTTTTAAGTTTACTATTTCTTGATCCTGTCACACGTGCCCTTCCAAGACGGTGAGTCAACAGTAATATTTCGCCGCATTCTTCTTCGATCTCGCCGTCTTCTTACTGGTCTTCTTTAGAATTACAAATAAAACTAATCTTATACAAATCCAGTTAAAAAACGTGCAAAAAATGCAAGCAAAAATAATATGATCAAACCATGTAGTATACATACGTAACAAAATTACTTACCGATAGGGTATATTGATGGGACACTTCGCTTATTGAAAGTCCACTATTCAATAAACCAAGAATAACTCCCCTTTGCTGTAATGAATTATCCGTTTCCCTTAAGCGACGGGTCATTTTTTTTTATTAAAATAAAGCTTCACAAGTTACGACAAGGTCAAGACGGGTTATAACTGAATATTTAATAATCATATGTTCTCCTATTCATACCCTATTTTCACGAGGCAATTTTAAATTCTATTGTTACTTGTAGTAAATTACAGGTAATTTTACTTGAATGGAATTGTAGATTAATTAATTTCCGGCTTAACTTTTGTGCAATAATCGTAATTATTCTAAAAATAAAATATGGCGAATATACCAGAATAATAGAAAAATACATTCTTATACTTTCTATATTGATTGATTTCGATTACATCCTACATAATTTGATAAGATACATATTTGAATTGAATTGAAAAACGTTATAATTGCTATAATAAAAACTGGTTTCCATAGGTAGGGTGGCATTATTTAATTTACACACATCCAAGTGCTTTTTTAATAAACCGTAAACGCAAAAAATGTGAATTTAGGTTTTTTTAGGAAATCTCAAAATTAAATATAATACCCACTTATGGGAAATTGAATCCTAAAGCTTTTATAAAAAAACTAATTTTTTGTATTGTAATTTAACGAATTCTTCTTCAATCTATTGGCTGTATATCGCGCCCTGAGGGGGTTTGGACCTCCTCTGTGCAACAAAACAATAGAAAAACTACCTGACCAGTTTTGCGTTTGAAGGGATGTACAAAATGTACGTGCATTTTTAAAACTACTTCGAGGATGGGCTTTTTTATTGACGCCTGGTGTACACAACTATTCTAACACTACTCTGATTGTAACGCAAGTATCAGCTGTGAATGAAACGTAACGAAATCTTGAATAAACATTATTAGTGACAGCAAACAAAAAAAATACATTAACCCTTGGCAACAAAACATTTTAAATCTTTTGACATTTAAAACCAAACTTCCAAAAACCAGAAGAAAAAATATTCACATCCGGTGACGAAAGCTCGTCATGATTGTGTAAGTAATGATGTTTTATTATACTGTTGCACAAATTATATAATTCTAATGTATTAAAAAAATCCCCTCAAATAATAACTTACTTCTTTAATTGGTTCAGGAATTCTTAATTTTCACTAAAATGTGACTGTTTCAATAATTTGATTTCACGGTTGTTACTAATGTAGAGAACCGGAAAACCGCTAAGCACGAAAAGGAGGCATTTTCGGATTTAAATCGACAATTTCAATACGTTGTAAGGAATAAATTATTTAGACAGAACTGTTATTTTTATTGATAAAATGAAACACGTCGTGAAAAATTTAATTAAAAATGAAGCTGTTTAATCGTTTCAGAATCAAAGGTTAACTGTAGCAAATACATTTTTCGTAATACGCATGGTGTGGTGTTAACTTACAGTCAAAAAAGTGCTTCGGGTAGAATTTGTAGTCTTATAGTAAGTAAAAATTGAAATTCCGTTATCGTTCCAAAGTATTTTTATGTTTAGGTTTCCTATAGGGTATTTTTTTTCAAATATTCCTTAGAGTATAAAAGAACTTCTAGTTTGACTAGAAGTACACTTGAGAATAACAGTGAGAATTCTTATATTAAACGCAGGTTGAAAATGTTATTATGACACTGCTTGGGTTCAGCTATGAATACAAAATGAATAAACTTGATTAAAATTTAAATTGCGACATAAACCGTGAATGCCAATTTACTCAGAGTACGCAATCATAAACGCATTCATGACAAAATATTTTAAATGTAAAACAGGTTTCATTTATATTTTCATTTTCGCAGAGATTTTGTGTATTGGTTAGACAGTTTGCGAAACTTCATTATACGTATTTTATTTAAACGTTTTATTAGTGGTATCGTAATGAAAGCTTAAACAAGCTCTATTGCTTTAGTGGTTTCGGCCACTTGGACATCATTGCTTTGGAAGCTTGTAAGAAGTAATGTGAGAAATTTGTCGTGCTCCCAAATAGAACTTTATACGCTTCATAACATACAATTTAATCTTTTATTTATTTTTTTTTTCTATTTCAACAAAAACATTGCAACTTTTAATAGGAAGGTTTAAGGATGCGATGCAGTTAACTGACAAAAAAGCAACTATTCAACGGTAATTATTTTGCGAGTTAGAAAAATCTCTTTTTAACTAGGAACAATGGCTATAAAATGTATAAGTTTACTTTATAGTAGCTGTACGGTAATTAATTATCTTACTGTATCTTTTTGTTTAGGTTTTTGCAACTGAAACCTTAGAATGTAAGTAACGATCTTGCTGCTGATTGATGATCAAGAGATATATGTTCGAGAATATGTTTGCTTTGTTTAACAAATTATAACATTAGTGTAAAAAAGAATAACAATAGACTATTGCAAGAAATAGTAAACAGTTTACTTCTTTGCTTCATAAATTTCCGATAAGTAATGAAAAGAAAAACCAACTCTGTACTAATGGCATTATATTTTGTTTTCATTGTCATGTAATGTTATTTAACATAATTCTTTTTAATGTTTTAGTCTTTTTAATTCAAAATTACGTACAGCTGAAAATCCTTAGAAAACGCGTTGCGTCTGTGATTCTCATAAACAAAGAAGCGTATTATATAACAGAAGTTTCTCACAAATCCATTAATTTACATTAAAATATAGGTACATCATTTTCTAGTAAATATATTTCAATATATAACAAATAGAGGTAACAATAGCCTTTTAAATCTACTTTATGATTACAGTCTGTTAAGCAAAGATGTAAGGGTGTTCATTACTATCTACGTACTACGTAACAGCGGATGTTAGTAAACTAAACAAGCAAATGATAGTAATTATATAGTTATTTGTATTACAAGGTCAGAAAATGAGTGTTTGCGAGTACGAGTAAACTTTGCAGGACCACAAATTTGTGAGTACTCGCAAACCGTTTTATGGCGGATGTCATATGTCCATGATAAAGATTGGCAGATAATTTTCAAAATTACAAAATATTTGTCAGTAACGGACATCTGCATTTAAACGTCTTGTAAATAGAAAACGAAATTATAAAGCTTTGGTTTAATTAACCAGTTTGAAATAGTAAATGTAAAATTTAAGAGATGATTTATTGATCTACCGTGCAGTCCTTTTACTAATTTTTTGAGAAGTATTATTACGTGTAAATAGTAAATATGTAGTTTAACTGGCGTATCTTTTGCTTTTAGAATTTGTAAAATTGAGTAGAAATGTTTTTTTATAGAACTGAATTAAAGTATTATCAGAGATATCGTATACATTTTTCAAGGTTTAAAATATTAAAACGCAGTTGTTGATCTGTAAATTGTAAGAGGATGAAGTAATCGTTGGAAGTTCGGCGCCGAAAAGGCGGTCGTATGTAGTTTACTGTCTTAAGCTTGATGCTTTAGTTATAGCGGTCAGAAGAATAATTTATGTGGGCTACCATTTGAACCAATCTAAAAACAAACATGAGATCATGGCGACACATTGCAGAAATTGATAATAATAATGCTGTGAAAAGGGCGAATTTTTACGAACAGTTTCGGAAATCTTCCGCGCTTGAAAAATTTAACTGATCCTCGCATAGAATAGGTTAAAATAAGAAATAAGTAATGGAGGGGATGTTAAAATCCAACAGGGCGGATAATGATTAATTTTAGTTGGGGAGTGTGAGTTCAGACCTTCTTGCGTAGACACGCTATCGGGCGAAGTTTCATCCCCGATAAAACCATGCTGCGATCTTAGAATTCTTCACTCATCACGAGTATAAACTATCGTTACGTTTTTTGTGTAGTTGATTCAAGGAGATGTAATGTGTTTTAACTAGTGCATTCATAATCATGTGGAGAATTCATCGCTATTATTTGCGCAATAAACAACGTTCTTTCCTTGTGCCAGACATTATAAGTTTACAACTCGCCGATAATCAAATAACTTGCAATGAATAAATAAAATTTTTGTTTAACGTTAACGTCAAACGTTAATAATTAAGCAGTTCCGAACACAACTCACCATAACGTTTGTAAATAAGTGTATATAGTTAGACTGTAATATACCGTACAACCAGTTGGATGTTATTTGACTGCTATTTGACTTCCTAACTCGACATCCCGACACCTTTCACGAGGGAATTTCGAGCGTAGCCACCACAATCACTACTTTATTTTCGTCATCACCGAGGTCGATCTCCCAAAAGTCAACCTCACGGTATGCGGAAGTGAGCTGAATTAAAAGTAAACCTTATAGTACTTTTACTGTTTTATCTTTTTTTTTTATGACCGATGAACGATAATAAAATATTTGTATTTTTTTCCTTTATGTATTATGTGTTTATTATTTACTATTTGAATACGATTCATGCGGGCCAATTGTTAATTATCTATCTTATGGCAATCGTATTCAATCTTCCGAATTTACTACTTTGTTTTGGGTGTTTTATATGCGAATACGTTACGTTGACAAAATTTATGTAAAGAATTTGATGGACAAAGTTTGTGTGAATTATCAATTGTTTTGTCGATTTAGGTACAAAATTTACAATAATTTTAGAAATGCCAATACGGAGTCTAGCTAGAACCTGCGCCGACAAGGATATTATATACATATATATATATATATATATATATATATATATATATATATATATATATACATACATTAACGTTTTTTTTTAAATTTATGTAAATGTTCCAACGTTGAATTTTCATTATACAATTCTAGGTTTCGTACTGTGTTTTTCTTAGCTGACTCCAGTGGTGAGCCCGTTTGTTATACATCTAATTGCAAATTCATTTTTGAGTTTGAATATTTTAATGAGATACTAGGAATTAACGTAAATTCATTTGAGAGAGCAAGGTAGTTACGCTCGATAACGAATTAAATAAATAATTCTTATAACGTAGTGTTTAAAGTTTATTGCAGTAACACATTCTTCTTTTTTGGATTTAATAGCCTTTTCTGAGAAGAATTAAAATCAAAAAATTTAGCCGAACCTGATTATCTATTGATTAAAATTTTAAAGCCATTGATGTTAGAGCTTACTCTTTGATCAGTAATTTGTTACGTGTTTATCGCGAATAACGTGTATTTTCGATAATTTCCTTTACTTTATCTAATGAATGAACTAATTAGTTAGATCTAAATATTAGTATTTCCTTATTCGTTGGTGGAATGTTTTTAATTGCGTACCTCAAAAATTATTTTTCGCATCTCTACAGTTAAAAACTAATTGATTTAACGTACACATCTTTTTTTTTTTATTCCTTTATAGATATAAGTTGCGCCATCTCTACAATTTATGGTCATTTAATAAAGTTTTGAAAAGGAATCTTGTTTTAAAAGACAACAATGGGATATCTGTAAAATTTATTTATCATAATTTGGTTTTAACATTCTTATCTAGTTTGAATAATTTTGACAGGTTTGCAATATTGCTTTTGTTAGGGCGTTGTTCCTAATCTTTCTTTTCTTAACACGCCATTTTCCGATGAGAAGGTTGATCTGCAAGAAAAATTTTTCCTTCCGTTTATAAGATGTTTAAGCATCGTTTCTTTGGAAAATTTTTCATATAATGTAATGTTTTTTGGTATAAAACTTTACTGACGCTTTACAAGCGGATATTATTGCAATTTTCAATCTTCACATCCTCCGGTAAGTTTAACACATGTTCGACAACTTTTAGTAATTCGTTTCTTTCATTTAGGCACTTTCGCACGATTACTTAAATTTATAACATAGGTCTGTTGAAACGAAATCATCGCTATCGGCTCTAAACATCTAAAAGAGGTATGCTTGTATAAGGTAATTAGCAACGTATTTACTTGTATCACTTTCAGCGCCTTGATACCGGCGAAATAAACAGCTATTCTTTATTTATATACATAACTAGCAAATTGGAATGCACTACCGATCACCTTCGTACCTATTCCTACTGGAATGCTGGCTCTACTGATTAGCTGTTTTGGTTCCAAAGTAACTACCACCTTCGAAACACGAAGGGCATTTACAGTTTGGTAATTCTTCATCAAAGGTCAGAATTCTTTATTATTCAATATACACAGGATTTGTGTAATGAACAGTGTATTGCTAAAATTAGTACCACAGAGTTAGGTTACATTTGGGGGGTTTAACCTTATATTACTTACTTGTAACAAACATTTATCATTTATAATAACATTCTTTTACTGGAGGCTAAAGTGGTTGAATAATTTAGAGTTTGATTTGTTCAATTTGTAATTAATTTCTACATACAAAAGAAAGAAAAACCACACCTATATTCACTGGGACGTTGACCTACTTTGTTTCACGGTAGCTGCGCGTTGAAGCTCCTGTTTTAAAATACATTATATACAGGGTGGAACATATATCGAGGTCGTATGAATTACAGTCATTGTTTGAAACTGTATATATATTTATATTCAAATTTAGAATTTCTGTAACTTTTCTGTACTTTGTCTTTCCTTAATATTAATTATTTGTCATTACGGATAATTTTGTTCAGAGCAGGTTTTGCTGTAATAAAAATTTCTGTACTATTGAATGTCTTGCTTCAATTCTATGCCTTGCACTGAACAGACTATCCGGATATTTCTATTTAATACCACTTCTTAATGTTTTAATAAAATTCAAGAAACCGAAATTAAAATCATTGGGGATTTAAATTCTATTCTGTGAAACGTAGGCAAGCTGTTTCAAAATTAAGCACTACTATTTTCATTGTGGATCTATTTTAGATCGCACTTTATGGGTTACTTTCGCCCTTTCGGCTGCGATTTGTAAGTACACAACCGTCGGGAGCGGCACAATTAACGAAACTTTTCTTTTACATTTAGGGTTCGATTAACGAACTAAATACATTTAGTTTTTCTTTATTCTTTGTGGGCATCTGCGACGGCTCACCACTTGCCATCGTCAGGGCTGAATTATAATTATTTTGTTAATTAAGATTGTTATGAATACTTTGGGGGGAAAACTAGCATAGTATCATATTTGTTTACGTTCGATATTTATTCGACAAGTATTAATTTGAGTTTAAATTAAATTAAATAAACGATTACTGTGTGGTTGTTCGGGTAAAAGTTTGTCTCTCTTTTAAATTGTTTTCTTTTTTTTTTTGGAGCACTACCTGTTTCAGGTTTTACAGGGCCTGCCCCTACTCTACTCCTCTTTTTCCTTTTTCTTTCCTTTTCTCCCCTTTCCTGACTAAAACCTGTGGCGCCTATCCTTTAGTGGCTATCTAACCACGTCAACACCATTGTAGCAACCCTCCAAAACCCCACGCATCCAAGTGCTCTGCGGTCAAACGACCGTACGCAGGAGCTTAGCCGAGTGCACTTTCAAAAAAATGTTTACATGCAGGTTAGACATGTAGCATAAAATTGGCGCCCAACGTGGGGCCAGAGTTTTGGAGTACGTACAAATTTTTAGCTACATTTTAATTTTTTTCTCTTCTCATTCCTTGGGGTTATCTTAAATATTTTTCTTCTCTTTAGGTTATTGTATACACTTGGCGTGTTAGTGCCAACGGGGTTATAATATTTGATATAGTATTTTACTTTACTTCCTGAATTAATTTGATCTTTTATGTTACTAAGATGGCTGTTACACTTCGTTTTGATGTTAATCGTCTTACGAAAACAGAATTAATGTATGAATTATTATCTAGAGGTTTAGACTGTAACGTTAATGTCGAAGCTTTACGTAAATCGGTGCGTAGCGCGAGAATACTCGACGCTAACAAATCTCTTACTATGACTGCACATCAGATTCCGTTCGCGGACGACGAAATTGCTTTAAACGCTGCTATTCGGGAATTAAATACCGGCATCGACTCTTCTATTGGTGACTGCACTTCTTCTTGGTCTGAGTACTTTGTACTTCATGCTCAAAGACGATGCGAACTTATGATAGCGGATTCAGAAATGGAAATCGCTCAGAAAAATCAATTCCTAGTCGAATTACAAAATTTACGTTCTGACTTAGAGCAAAGAAGGAAAAAGGGTAAACGTATTACATTCTCCGATACAGTTTCTTCACCAATAGCGGGACCTTCTGCAAATTCTACGGCTCATGGCGAACCTGACCCTATGGACGTAGAACCACCATTAATTTCTTCCGATGAGGACGTTGATGTGCCTCGGGGTACCTCAGCTTCTACTTTTACTCCTTCTTTAAGTCACTTCTCCATTACCAAGTTAGGGTTATCGTTCTCTGGCGACAGTACTGCCTCTCTCTTTGATTTCTTAACGCGGGTAGAAGAATTAAGTGCTTCTCGTGGTTTATCCCATAAATTTTTATTCTCTGTTATCCCGGAACTATTAAAGGGGAAACGCATTATTACTCTATCGTGCTCGTAAACACGCGTTATCTTCGTGGAAAGATGTAGTTGCGCTACTTAAGACTGAGTTTTTACCGTTAGACTACGATGAACGTTTATTGGACGAGATTAAGTCTAGAACGATGGGTCCTTCGGAAACCATAAGTATTTATGTCGCTGTCATGCAAAGTCTTTTCCAACGACTCTCAGTTCCAATACCTGACCAAAAACAATTATATTATGTACGCCGTAATCTAACACCCTTCTATCAGAATGCGTTAGCGTTAACTGAAGTCTCTACACTTTCACAGTTAATAACTTTAGGGAAAAAGATAGAACAAAACAAGTATTTTATGGAATCTTTTAAACCTCCTCCGTCAAGGAAATCGTCACA
The DNA here is from genome assembly GCA_036346205.1 of Vesta saturnalis. Taxonomy (NCBI): domain Eukaryota; kingdom Metazoa; phylum Arthropoda; class Insecta; order Coleoptera; family Lampyridae; genus Vesta; species Vesta saturnalis. Next base: position 2,358,933 of record JARFJB010002049.1, read on the forward strand.
ACTGTTAGAACCTAGTTTAGCTTACGTTCATTCACCTTCTGACTCCTTTAAACCTTCTCCTTCTTCTCAATCATCGTCGGGAAAACCGAATACTAAGGCGACTCCGCAAACTTCTAATGTTCTTGCACCTACTGTAACTTTACGTTGCTGGAATTGCTCTGGGAGTGGGCATACTTCACCACGTTGTCCACAACCCCAAAATAGGCATTGCTATGGCTGTGGTAAGCCTGGTTATACACGCACTACTTGCCCAGTATGCACTTCTAATCAGGGAAACTAATTTCTGAATCTTCTATCCGAGGAGAGGATTCTATCTTACCGTTAATCTCGGAAACAGCTTTTTGTGGAGTACCAGACTCTCGTCGCATTCTTCTTGACTATATTTTTGCTAGTGTTCGTAACGACGAACGACCTTACTTAAACGTCAATATCTTTGGTTATACTTTTCAGGGTCTTTTAGACTCTGGCGCTTCACGCACTATTATAGGAAATTTGGGTTGGCATATTTTACAACGACTAGGTCTATCTTTATACGTGGGTTCGTTTACTGCCTGCACACTTGCGAATGGTAATACTTGTAATATTCTGGGTCAAATTACTCTACCGATCACTGTCGAATCTAAAACAATCATGCTGGATGTTCTCGTGGTGCCTGAAGTACCTCACAAACTAATTTTGGGTATCGACTTCTGGAAGGCGATTAACTGCGTCCCCGATCTTAGACATGGACAATGGACATTTGGTAATGATACTAGTTTAGCAACTATCTCTTCTGAACATTTGAGTTCTTTCTCTGATCTTCCTACATCTCAACGTTCTGCTCTAAAAACTTTACTGGATCACTCTTTTCAAAATTCCGACACTTTAGGATGTACTACTCTAGTCCAACATGAAATACGTACTAATTCCGAGCCAATCAAACAGCGCTATTACCCATTATCTCCTGCTTTACAACGAGTAGCTAACACTGAGTTAGATACGATGCTGCAATTAGGTGTCGTCGAACCATCAAATAGTCCTTGGTCAAGCCCGATTGTTTTAGTTAAAAAAGAAAGATGACTCTTACCGGTTTTGCGTCGACTTTCGCAAAGTTAATGCGGTGACGGAAAAGGATGCTTATCCTTTGCCTTACATATCTTCTATTCTGGACCGTTTACGTGATGCGCGTTACCTCTCTAGCTTGGACATTCGCTCTGCTTACTGGCAGATTCCTCTTTTGGACGAATCTAAACCTATGACTGCTTTTACCGTCCCTGGACGCGGACTTTTTCAGTTTACTCGAATGCCTTTTGGCTTGCACAATTCGCCTGCTACTTTTCAACGACTAATTGATAGAGTTTTGGGGGGAGACTTAGAACCTTACTGCTTCGCTTATCTTGACGATATCGTTTTGGCTACACCTACCTTTGAAAAACATTTGGAAGTACTCGACAAAATTTTTCAACGTCTATCTTCTGCAGGTCTCACTTTGAGACAAGACAAGTGTCATTTCTGCCGTCCTGAGTTAAAATACTTGGGATACGTCGTTAATAAGGATGGACTTCTAGTAGATCCCGAAAAAGTTTCTGCAGTTTGCTTAATACCTGTTCCTAAAAATGTTTCTGATGTTCGTCGCTTAGTCGGTATGGCGGGATGGTATCGTCGTTTCATACCTAACTTTTCTTCTGTCATTAAACCTCTAACTTCACTTACTCAAAAGAATGCTCCATTTGTTTGGACTTCTGAATGCGAAACCGCTTTTACTTCTTTAAAAGAATGTCTAGTGTCAGCTCCTATTCTTTCTTGTCCTGATTTCTCACAACCATTTGTCATTCAAACAGATGCCTCTGACTTTGGTATCGGTGCGGTACTCTGTCAACAATTTCCTACTGGCGAAAAGGTAGTCAGTTATATTAGTAGATCTTTGATTAAGGCTGAACGTCACTGTTCCACTACGGAAAAGAGTGTCTGGCTGTTATCTGGGCTATTGAGAAACTTCGTCCCTACATTGAGGGTTCTCACTTTACCGTCGTTACTGACCACCATTCTTTGATATGGTTAAATAACTTACAGAATCCTACTGGACGGCTTTGTCGTTGGGCGATTCGCCTGCAGCAGCACGACTTTTCGATTATTCACCGTAAAGGTAAAGAACATCTAGTACCTGACGCTCTGTCGAGATCAGTTCCGAAAATAGACTGTATTAATACTTCTTCAACTTCTTTAGTCACTCTGCCTGTTCAGGATAAATGGTATTTAAAAACCATTTCTCGTATCTCTACATTCCCTAGAAAATATCCTTCTTGGGTTGTACAGGACGGACTCCTTTATAAACGTTCCAAATTTTCTTCTTCAGATTCTTCTTCGGCCCATTGGAAAATAGTCGTTCCTAAAGAACAACGCAAACGTATTATTTCTGAAAACCACGATCTTCCAACTTCTGGTCACTTTGGAGTCACTAAAACTATTGCTAAAATTTCTATTCACTACTACTGGCCTGCACTTCGTGCAGATGTCATTCGCTATATTCGGCGGTGTGCTGTCTGTTCTGCACATAAAGTTGAACAGTCTGCTCCACCGGGGTTTCTAGCACCAAGAGCCAAACCTACTAAGCCTTGGCAAATTTTATGTTTGGATATCGTCGGTCCTCTTCCTAGGTCCTCTAAAGGACATGCTTTTGTGTTAGTTATAGCGGATTGCTTTACGAAATTTGCCTGTTTCTTTCCCTTACGCCATGCTACTGCTTCTGCTGTGTGTCAAGTCGTGGAAGACAATATTTTTCTTCTATTTGGTACTCCACAGTACATTATTAGCGATAATGGTGTACAGTTTCGCAGTAAAGAATTTATGAAATTATGTTCTGATTATCGAACCACTATTCTTTTCAACGCTAAATACCATCCTAGAGCGAATCCTGCGGAACGAATTAACCGAGTCCTGAAAACTTTAATCTCCTCCTATACCACTCAGAACCAACGTAAATGGGACGTAAATTTAAACAAAATTGGCTGTGCTATCCGCTCTGCAAAGCACGAAGTTATTGGCTGTTCTCCTTATTACGCTTTATTTGGACGCGAGCATAACTTATTTGGCGACCTTTTAGGTCCACCACCTTCTCCAGATTCTACTTTATTAGACCCAGATCGCGAAAAACTTTCCGACAATAAACTAGTTCGTCAGTTCGATTCTATTCACACTGATATCAATAAACGACTGGCTAAAGCTTATCAAAGTCAACATCTACGCTATAACCTACGACGTAGACCGGTTAAATTTAAACTCGGAGATAAGGTGTGGAAACGCAACTACGTGTTATCAGACGCGGCGCGGCATTTTAATGCGAAACTTGCTCCAAAGTTTACTGGTCCTTTCCTAATAAAACGAGTGTTATCTTCCTGGACTTATGAACTCAAAGATTCTGTTGGTAAATCCTCGGGTTTATCACGTCAAAGATTTAAAGCCACATATACCGGCCGATGATTCTTCTGAGTCCGATTCCTCCGTGCACTTGGCGTCCTCCTGTCCTCTTCCTCGTCCTGATCGATCCCTTCGCTATCCTAAACGACGCAAAAGACACAAACCTCCTAGCTAAACCCTTACTTCCTTTTCTTTTGCTATTGTGACGTTTTGGCTTTCCTTTTTGGCTCTCTCTTTTCGTATGGGCGGTTGGTTGGGCGATATTGGCGGGCCACTTTTACGGAGACCTCTCCTTCGTCTTCCGTGACCTCTACATCCGGTCCCTTCTCTTTTCCTGTCTGCATTTCTTCGGGGGTCTTCCCTACTAATTTCCTCAGGGGGATCTTCGGAGACTTGCCCTTTTCATTTCACTTTCCTATCTTCTGTCTTTGATCTACATCTACTCTACCTTCCTATTTCACTTTACTGGATGAATGCTTGTATGAATGGAGCTAAGAGGAACGGGATGGGTACGCCTTCCCGTGCGAGCTTCGGTGACCACGGGATCCCGGGAATCAGAGTCAATGGGGAAAATTTTCGCCGCAAATGTGATTTCTTCTTTCTCTCCTACTATCTCTTAATAGCACCTATGCCATTTCATCTGTGCTAGTTCATGGTGGCATCGGGTTGAGTTGGGGTCTTTAAGGGGCTCCTTTTATTCACGTTTTCGGCAAGGGGGTCAAAATTTTGGGCTTTCTTTTCCTGTGGGTTGGGATGGGCGTTCTTCTGGGGTTTTGGTTTTTAGGCTGCCGGCCCTTAAGTTCGGTTGAGGGTGGGGTACTTTTCTAGTGGGTTGGGTTTCTCTTCTTTCTTCCTCTTCTACTGTCCTTTAGGTTTCTTTAGGTTCCGTGTATACCACGCGTGTTTGCTTTTGGAATGACTGAGACAAAGACAATCTACCTACCCAAATTACCTCATCCTTATCCACTTTGCTTCCTTAACTTTAGTAATAGACCTTTTTTTGTTCTCTCCTAGTTTTTTTGTTTTTTTTGGAAGTATTATCGCTTCACGGTATGCTCTCCTTTCACTTTTGTTTTCTTTTCTCTCTATTTTCTCCTAGTACCGGCCGAATGCCGAAGGGCTCACGTGGGAGTTTGGAGTCAGGTTGTTCTTTCGTGGAATGCTTGAGTTGTATGCTTTATGGGTGTCTCTGGTGGTATATGCGTCATTGTCGTCCGCACTTAACTTTCTTCCTGTCTTCTCATTTCTTCTTATATTGGGTTGGGTTTACTTTGTTTGCTTCGGGTTGGGAATGGCTTAGGGTTGTTTACTTCCTCGCAGGGGTTTGGTTTTACTTATATTTATATATATGTGGGTTGGGCGAAAATATATGGGGTTGGGTCATTAGGGATTTTAGGGCTTCTTGTCCTGAGCGTAAGCTCAAACTTCTCTTCCTCCTACCTTCTTTCTTTCCTACCGTACATTCCTCTTCCGAGGTCTTAATTTTGCTGGGGGGGAATCTGTTACGTGTTTATCGCGAATAACGTGTATTTTCGATAATTTCCTTTACTTTATCTAATGAATGAACTAATTAGTTAGATCTAAATATTAGTATTTCCTTATTCGTTGGTGGAATGTTTTTAATTGCGTACCTCAAAAATTATTTTTCGCATCTCTACAGTTAAAAACTAATTGATTTAACGTACACATCTTTTTTTTTATTCCTTTATAGATATAAGTTGCGCCATCTCTACAATTTATGGTCATTTAATAAAGTTTTGAAAAGGAATCTTGTTTTAAAAGACAACAATGGGATATCTGTAAAATTTATTTATCATAATTTGGTTTTAACATTCTTATCTAGTTTGAATAATTTTGACAGGTTTGCAATATTGCTTTTGTTAGGGCGTTGTTCCTAATCTTTCTTTTCTTAACACGCCATTTTCCGATGAGAAGGTTGATCTGCAAGAAAATTTTTCCTTCCGTTTATAAGATGTTTAAGCATCGTTTCTTTGGAAAATTTTTCATATAATGTAATGTTTTTGGTATAAAACTTTACTGACGCTTTACAAGCGGATATTATTGCAATTTTCAATCTTCACATCCTCCGGTAAGTTTAACACATGTTCGACAACTTTTAGTAATTCGTTTCTTTCATTTAGGCACTTTCGCACGATTACTTAAATTTATAACATAGGTCTGTTGAAACGAAATCATCGCTATCGGCTCTAAACATCTAAAAAGAGGTATGCTTGTATAAGGTAATTAGCAACGTATTTACTTGTATCACTTTCAGCGCCTTGATACCGGCGAAATAAACAGCTATTCTTTATTTATATACATAACTAGCAAATTGGAATGCACTACCGATCACCTTCGTACCTATTCCTACTGGAATGCTGGCTCTACTGATTAGCTGTTTTGGTTCCACAAAGTAACTACCACCTTCGAAACACGAAGGGCATTTACAGTTTGGTAATTCTTCATCAAAGGTCAGAATTCTTTATTATTCAATATACACAGGATTTGTGTAATGAACAGTGTATTGCTAAAATTAGTACCACAGAGTTAGGTTACATTTGGGGGGTTTAACCTTATATTACTTACTTGTAACAAACATTTATCATTTATAATAACATTCTTTTACTGGAGGCTAAAGTGGTTGAATAATTTAGAGTTTGATTTGTTCAATTTGTAATTAATTTCTACATACAAAAAGAAAGAAAAAACCACACCTATATTCACTGGGACGTTGACCTACTTTGTTTCACGGTAGCTGCGCGTTGAAGCTCCTGTTTTTAAAATACATTATATACAGGGTGGAACATATATCGAGGTCGTATGAATTACAGTCATTGTTTGAAACTGTATATATATTTATATTCAAATTTAGAATTTCTGTAACTTTTCTGTACTTTGTCTTTCCTTAATATTAATTATTTGTCATTACGGATAATTTTGTTCAGAGCAGGTTTTGCTGTAATAAAAATTTCTGTACTATTGAATGTCTTGCTTCAATTCTATGCCTTGCACTGAACAGACTATCCGGATATTTCTATTTAATACCACTTCTTAATGTTTTTAATAAAATTCAAGAAACCGAAATTAAAATCATTGGGGATTTAAATTCTATTCTGTGAAACGTAGGCAAGCTGTTTCAAAAATTAAGCACTACTATTTTCATTGTGGATCTATTTTAGATCGCACTTTATGGGTTACTTTCGCCCTTTCGGCTGCGATTTGTAAGTACTTACAACCGTCGGGAGCGGCACAATTAACGAAACTTTTCTTTTACATTTAGGGTTCGATTAACGAACTAAATACATTTAGTTTTTCTTTATTCTTTGTGGGCATCTGCGACGGCTCACCACTTGCCATCGTCAGGGCTGAATTATAATTATTTTGTTAATTAAGATTGTTATGAATACTTTGGGGGGAAAACTAGCATAGTATCATATTTGTTTACGTTCGATATTTATTCGACAAGTATTAATTTGAGTTTAAATTAAATTAAATAAACGATTACTGTGTGGTTGTTCGGGTAAAAGTTTGTCTCTCTTTTAAATTGTTTCCTTTTTTTTGGAGCACTACCTGTTTCAGGTTTTACAGGGCCTGCCCCTACTCTACTCCTCTTTTTCCTTTTTCTTTCCTTTTCTCCCCTTTCCTGACTAAAACCTGTGGCGCCTATCCTTTAGTGGCTATCTAACCACGTCAACACCATTGTAGCAACCCTCCAAAACCCCACGCATCCAAGTGCTCTGCGGTCAAACGACCGTACGCAGGAGCTTAGCCGAGTGCACTTTCAAAAAAATGTTTACATGCAGGTTAGACATGTAGCAAATTGAATTTACCTTGGTAGTAACTAAATAAAATATGTAGTGTTGTTTACTTTGGGTTTAAGTACATTTAATAGTGATCTGGTTAATTTTTTTTTTCAAAATTGGTTGTAGATCAGAGTAAAGTGAATTCAATAATTATTTTTCTTGAGATAGAAGTTTCAAGCGTCGATTTAGTTTGAGTAACAATTGTTTTTTATTAGCGCGACACGCTAGTAGTTTACAAAGCATGCAAGAGTATTTGTAGCCTTTCAGGTGTTGCACAGATCTGCTGGTCTGGCCCACCTGTGAGTGATTACGTACAGGTAAGCGAGTTATTGGTGTGTTTAGGCAAGCTGTGAACTTACGTAATTAGGCAAAGCAACCCCTATTTCGACTTTTCAAACACGCTGGCGCCCCATTCCGATTCTTATGACGATTTCATCCCCGATTTTGACTTACGTATGGTATACTATGCTATGGTGTGTAAAATTAATTAACACTTTACCTCTGTTATCCCGTTTTACTACCCGTTTATACCGGAACACAGCATGATACACAAGATTTTTGTGCGAACGTCAACAATTGTTATCAAAATCAATAAACAAAGTTGTTGTACTTTTTAAAATTCCATACCTGTTGAAATTAAGTTGGCAATACTGACAGTAACCAATATAACCTAAAAATACAATTGCGAAATTATTCATTACTCGAGTTTTGTAGGTACCTTACCAATTTGTTGACTTTATAATAATTTATAGATGTAAATTGTAGTTTATAAGGAACTAATACGGACATAATAACGTGTACAGTAACGTGAGCTTTGTCACTAAAACAGATACCAACTGTAATTTAGCATTATTTTTGCCGGCCTAGCTCGGAAAACGCATAGTTTCCGGGCGCATTTGTGATCTGCATATGCCCTATTACAGAACGAAGGCACAAAAAACAATATTATAAACTCATAGGACTGTCAAAGTCAATTTCTCGTATTACTAATAAAAACAATATATAATAATTAAAATAATACACGTACGCCTTTTTTAAATAAAAGTAAAAGTAATTTTTGTAGAAACATTCAATTTAGAAGTTGAACAAACTGTTTAACATAAATCAAAATTGGCGAATATAATTCACCAACTTATATGTAAATAATTGACTAAACAAACTTTGTAGGTTAGTTGTTACGTAATTAATAAGGTTTACAAAAGATGCTCGAAATGTCCCGTGCGAAAGTATGTCACTAAAATAAACGCGACTTGCTCCTTTGTAAATACCATTTCTAAACAGCTTATTTAAACTCTCCAACAATTACTAAACTAAACTAAAAACATTTCTAACTTACATTGATATCGTCATGTGCCAGTGTGTGTCGGGGTGTGCCGGTGTCTACGTCGGTGTGTGTCGGGGTGTGTCGGTGTGTGTTGGTGTATGTCAGTGTATATTGGTGTATGTCGTGGGTGCGCGGGTGTGCGGGTATGTGAGGCAGTCGGGAGATCGGTTGCGTGGATGATTGTATGCGTGTGCGCGTGTGCCTGCGTGTGTGCGTATGCGTGCATCTAGATGCCAGTCATCCTCTATCTGATACGAAGGTTTAAAGTTCATATGACATAAGGTGAGTGAAGGTAATAACGCCACGCTGACAATAACGCCACCCCCACCATTTCGGTAACTTTTATACCTATTAGTATTACAGTTGATGACATTGCGCTTTACATAATGCTTTTTATCATAGCAAACAATTTTTTTCTTAAAATAGGTTACTGTTAACAATAACGCCACAAGTGATAGTCAGTAATAACGCCACTGGCGTTATTGCGAACCACAAGGTATTATCAGTTTTTTTTATTATATTTCAGACAAATTAGAACAGAAACATAGGCATAAGAGCAAAGTGGAGCTCAGAAACATTTGAAACTGCGCGGTGGTATTAACGAGGGCATGGCTGTAAAAGCTAGCTGCTTTTACTCGATGTATGATTCCTCGTAGAAGTCTAGAGATTATATCGAAAAAGGTTTCGGTACAAAACGTGCGTTGAGACGGAAAACGTTTATATTTGTTGAAGATGAAGAAGAACTTTGTAGAAGAATAATTCGTCTTGCAGAGGTAGGATATCCTTTGATGTCGATGTGTATTTACTTTTTGCGAATAAACAAATTCACAAATCCATTTAATTCACAAAAGAAAATCGCAGGCCGATTCTGGTTAAGACATTTTCTAAAAGGAATATTCGTAAAGCTCAAAACATGAATCCAGCTAGAGCACAGAATTTAAACAAATTTAGTGTTGCCGATAATTTTAATAAACTTGAACGAATCATGACAGATTTAGACATTACGGGTAAGCCTTAATCCATTTATAACATCGACGACAAGTGATGCCTCCTTACATTGCACCATCAGCAAGGAGTACTCGCTAGAAAAGGGGCAAAACGGGCACATCTTGCAGCCAAAGAGTATGCAGAGAACGTAACTGTGGTTGCGTGTCGCAATGGGTGTTGCTATCCTCCTATAATTCTTTTTAAAGGAAAAATAATGAAACCAGAGTGAACTGACAATTTGCCGCCAGGAAGTCAAGTACTGATGACTGCAATGGGCAGCAAAGCAAGCATTTAAACAGTGGCTATTTCCCAAGCGATCACTTGCCATCTTGTTTGCTAATTTTTGATGGCGTGAAGTCCCATTTAGAGTACTCAACAGTAACGGTTGCTGATGAGTTAGGAATTACGCTCTACTGCTTGCCAAGGAACACCACTTACGGAATACAACCTCTGCATAAAGCTGTCTTTCGTCCTTTCGAACATTTTTGGGACGTCGAGCTTTTAAAATTCTGGGGTAACCACTTAGACAGATCCTTGCCAAAACAGCGCTTTGGAAGTATTTTTTCCATTGTTTGGGATAAGTCCATGATACCCAACAATATAAAATCAAGATTTCCAGCATGCGGTATATACCCCTTCGACTCTGATAAAATACCTGTGGAAGCTTTCGCACCGAGTGCTGTTACTGTGAACCAGAACCTTAATCAGCCCTCTGAAATAGCAGATTCTCAAGAGCAAGTGGTAGTGGATAGAACAAATGGAGAGATAACTCCAGAACCGGGTCCTACAGGAAGACAACAGTCAATTAAAAAGAGCCGACGCCATCTAACCCAGCCTGAAGACAATGACTCTAGCGATATTAGTGATACCAGGTTTTCCGAGATGCTCCCTACTCCACAACTAACACGCACATCTACAGGAAAGGGAAAGCCGGTACTCAACAGCAAAGCGCAAGTTGTCAAAAAAAGTATTTTTGGTCATTCTAATGCAGAGAAAAGCACGTCTGCGTCAAATACTAGAAGAGATTCAGAATGCAGCATCTCTGTTCACAAACCAAAAAGAAATTCCAAGAATACTAAAAAAATTCCCAACAGAAAGTTGGTAGTGTAAAGCATGCAAGGAAGAGCGGCAGATATGCATTTTTGTTTTTTCTGCAAGTACTGCTTGCATGCTGACTGTATAGGACTAACAAGAGATGATATGGAGGAAGGCTACGTATGTCCATATTGTTCCTGAAAGCTTACTTTTTTTAGTAGTTAAACCTGTTCTCTATTTGTTTACTACTTACCATTTAGTAAAGATGTTTTGAACCAAATCAGTGTTTCCAGTGATCATTCATTTAAAGCCTATTTACAATAGGATAAGTAACTGGAATTTTTGGTGAAATGTTATATTGTTCTACGCACCGTACTATGTAGCACCTTATGCAAAATAAAAATTTCACTAAACATTGCACTTGCTTAACTTCATGTAAAAAGGTTCTTTTTAATTTGAATATTCTTAGTATGGGGCATCATTGCTTACCTTGTGTTAATAATACCGCTACTTTGCATTTCCTTTTATTTTTTGTTTCTTATTAGAATTATTAAACACTTTGTTTATTTCAGTAAAAGTTTAAGGTACCACTTTTATACAAAGTTCGTACTAAAATTTTGTGCTGGATGATGATATGATGAAGCGTTAATATAATGGTCTGTATGGGTGGGTTACGATATATGGAATATATTAGGCTTCCATTTAGTTTTCTTTTAATTAGAACATCAAGGAATGAAAGAATTTTTTCTTTTTCTATTGTAAATTTAATGAGTGTATGTTGACTGTTTAACTGGTTCTGGAACACCATTAACTCTTCTTCCCCAAAAGGTCAGATAGCAAAAATATCATCAATATGTCTGAGCCAAAGTTTTGGTTTCTCAGGTGCATTATTTAGAGCCTGTTCTTCGAAATATTCCATAAAATAATTTGCAATCGATGGAGAAATAGGAGATGCCATAACTACTCCATCTAACTGTTGATTACACTTGCAATTAAATAAGAAGAATGATGTAGTTAGACCATACGTAAAGTGTTTACGTATTTAGATAATGCGTATGTTGTCGAATTGATGGAGCTTACAATTGGCCGAAGTGCAGTATTTGGTTTATATATTTTTGGCAATTCATAAAATCTTGATATTTTAGGACCTTGTGGTGTTAGTCTCTTAATTATTTCAGCTGGTACGTTTGATTCCTTTAACAGTTTCGTAGTTTATGATTGAACTTGTTAGTAGGATTGTATGAAAGTTTAGTGTAAGTAGAATCGTTTAATAAACTATTAGCTTTGTTTATGTAATCAGTTTTATCCATTAAAACAGTAGCTTGTCCTTCATTTGCTGGTAGAATTATGTCTATGATACGTAATTCTTTTAAGACTTGATAATTTTTGGAAGTTGTGATCTACGTATATTCTAGAAGTTTTAAATCTGAATTCTTCAGGAGCTGCAAGATGGCTTATACTCGTTTCAACATTAGAGATGATTTCTTCAATAGGAAGTTTGGAAGGAGCCACAGCAAAATCCAACCCTTTAGACAAAGCAGAACGAGTAGTATCGGATAAATTACAAGAACTAAGTTGTCAGATACACGATTTGTAAGGTCAGTGTACGGTTTACGTGTAGTGTGGTGTTGTTTATTATTAAGAGAAATCAAATTTACGTATCTGATTAGTTTTTGTTTGATTTCCAAGTGTTTCTAATCTTCTAATCAGATGATTTGTTAATTAGTTTTGACGTGGATTCCTTGTTCACAAAAGTACGAAACAATGTTACTTTACAACTATTAGAACGAAATTTCAATCACACCGAGACCAAAGTATTTAAACGTTGTCTAACTACACCATTCTTCTTATTTAAAGGCGAATACTACCAATAGTTAGATGGAGTGGCTATGGGACCTCCAAATTCACTATCTATTGTAACTTCTTTTATGGAACCTAAGAAAGCAAAACGTTGGCTTAGATATTTTTGCTATCTGGCCTTTTGGGGAAGAATAACTAATGGTGTTTCTAAACCATTTAAACAATCAGTATACAAACATTAAATTTTCAATAGAAAAAGGAAAAGATGGTTGTCGTTCATTCCTTGATGTTCTAATTGAGAGAAAACCAGATGAAAGCCTAACACATTCCGTATAACGTAAGCCAACTCGTACAGATTATTATACTATTAATGCTTCATCACACCGTTATTCAGCACAGATGTTTTGTACGATACGACCTTGCTACAAAGATTTTCAATCCGTATAAAGTACAACATGAATTAAACCATCTTGAAAAGGTCTTCATAAGTAATGGCTTCAATAAACAACAAATTAAGAAGTCATTTCAACCAAATTATGAATCTACAACTTCAAATAAGTTTGTCATTTTACCTTCCCTCGCAAGCACAACGAATAAAATTGGTAAAATATTACAAAAGCATATTATAAAACTAGCTTACCAAAGCAGTATTAATATTCGCAATCTGAATTCTACTGAAGACCAAATATCATTACATACATGTGGGGATTAGGCACTATCATACTCTTGTGGTAATGTCTATGTTGGTGAAACGGGAACAAGTGTTAACACCAGGTTAACAGAATACAAAAGACACATACGTTTACTTCATCCAACTAAATCACCAATTGCACAACATGCCTTAAACATTATGCACAATATAAAATTTGAAAACAAGAACTCTGGCTAACGATAGGAATTGGTATGCAAAAAAAGATTCGAGAAGCTATTGATATTCTGAAACAGCCTAACAACTTGAACAAGCAATAATGGATATGAAAAGTCTGATACCTGGGTGTCTATTTTCAAGAACTGAAAGTTGTGCAGTCCACTACAGTGATTTAATTCTAATTCTCTAGTTACCTTATTAATACTTGTCATTTTGATGTTACCTTGTTAATGTTTGTCACTTTGATGTTATGCCTGACGAAGGACAGAGTATCTGCCTGAAACCTTGCGAATAAATAAATATATAAGTAATTGCACCATTTTTCCCAAATAAAGCGTTATTAACATGTCAAATGATGAAAGTTTCTATTCTTATATCGTAATTATGATGGTTTCCTTAGTGTAGGTATGCACTTGTTCTGTGAGGGGGTCCCTTTCTCTGTGGGTGGGGGGGGGCCTATGCTTCAGCATAGTCAGCCTAATGGAAGTTCCGCCTCTGACTAAAACATATAATAAAAGTCTGCTAACTTTTCTAAATGTGTAAATTACAGTTCTGCACATCACCTTAGCTGTGCAAAGCGAGTAGGTATATGCGATGCACATACGTATAAAATGTATACGTATGTGATGTGATGCAAGTAATAATTCCTTGCTTCATAGACGTTAAGATATACGAATTGGAAATCATATTTTTGAGAAACTTACTCAAAAGGATAAATTGAGTAATAATCAGGAAAATATCATTAAATTCTTAGAAAATGAAATTCTATCTCTTATTAAGTAAGCAAATTCCGAATATAGAATTGAAGTGGTTCTGATACAAGAACATCTCCCTTTCTACTTATATAATGTTACAACATTCATATTTCTATGCTAACAATTTTGTAAATAGATGTGTTTAAAGCCTTTGGGTAAAAACGTATCCCACATTGAATATTTCCATAAGTAGATATATTCAGCGTTTTAAAGTGAACATGTTCCGCGCTATTCTAAAATCTGTATCTAGAAAGCATGTAAGGATATAAGCATGAAAATGAAAATGCTAACTCTACTTGTGCAGAATATAAAAGGCAAACATTTCTTACAACTTCAATTTCAATTTCACCTACTAAATGCAACTTCGTATAATGCTGTGAATAATAGTCAGTATTTATTTCTACAGCAATTCTGTTTAAATTGCCCCACGGATCTTATCTACTTTTGTTTGAAAGACTTAACTGCTGCGCTTTCATTTTCTATATGAAAGATAAATATTTGCACGGCTTTGTTTCGAATCACTTATTTGTTTGCTTTTACGAAAATTTCCATCATGAATAATACAAAATGAATTTGTGTTTTTTAAAAATAATTGTGAAATGGATTTAGTTACCTACTCTTTTAACAAAGTCAACTAACATTTGCTTTAAAAACGGAAACAATAGGTAGGTACTTATTTGAGAATGACCGCAGATCGCTCTCCCTATGGATTTGCTCAAACATATATCTGTTTCATTTCCTGACTTTTGTACATTTATATAGCTTTGTAGACTTTAGAATAAACCTCTAAAGGTCCCAGGTGTATAATAATATTTTTTCCTTCAAATAATTTGATATAATGTATTTGTGTTTAAAAATGGTGGGCATTAACATGAATTATAAGCACTTTTTGAATACAAAGTAACACAATTATTACGTGGAATGGTTATAATGGCAAAATAAAAAAAAATAGAGTACGTCCAAATGTAATGTGTATAATCATATTATAATGAAATTTTGAAATAAAATGATTAGAAGCGATTCTAAGCTAAAGCATAAAATTAAAATATATAAATGTATACTTTCACGGTTATCATTGCAATGTAATTTTATTTTAGTAAAGAAAAACCAGTTTTTAATGTTTGTACTGCTACTAAATGTATCTTAATGCAATAGCAATAGATACAAATTTTGTTTACCAATTCGTTAATTAATATATCTAGGTTTTCAGTTGGGAATGTTGTTTCCTATGAAGTTTTTCTGGTTATTGCTGTTGGAGTTTAATAGTGAGTGAGCCTGTGGTAGCAAATGCAGTAAGAAGGTTGTATGTTTGGTTAATGATAAAGTCGGGCCGCGTTTAACTTGTGTATGACTCATGTCGGTACATTATTATAATAAAATTATTGACAATGCGCTTTTACTTTATTATTACACAGTAGAGTAAGATAAATTCAGAAACGTACGTCGCTGTAGTCAGCATATGGACTGTAAGAAACGCATGTCTACACCTACGTACAAATTTTTGACAGATTTCTTGACGTTGTAATGCGCCCTTACTTTTAGCGCCAAATGTAATGACCCCTTCTTTCTCTAGTTTATCTCTACCAGGTGATCTACGTTTCGGTGCTACTTATGTAAGAATTGCGCCCTTCTGGTTTGGTAACCCAACGCGGTTTTACTTTGCCTCGGCTTTGCTCAATCGGGTTTATTTTATAAACGGGGTGTGGTTCGTAATAAGTACAGGATGGGCTTAACACTGTCACCTTAAATAAAAATTGTAAAGCATTTTTAACACGTATATTAGCAAATATTTACAATAAAATATTATCAAACAAAGGTAATTAACAAAAGGTGTATCGGAGAATCTCTTGGTCCGTGTCCTGGGGTATATTAATTCGTTATGACAATTTACAATTAGCATATGAAAGATTTGTTTATTATGATGATAATATTTTCAAAGTGTTAGTCTAATTGCTATATTTTTGCATTCAGTTCGTTATTGACCATATTATTGTAATGCTTTGGTTTCGTTTTAGTTCAAAAAAATGGAATTATACTACAAATCAGTATCATGAGAGCGCCATCTGTTGATAAATACGTTGATACAAACGAATGAAGAAA
>JARFJB010002049.1:2380000-2387500 GCA_036346205.1 Vesta saturnalis
TTTTTAATCACGACAATCTCTCATTTTTGATCCACCATTTTAAATTCTTTAATTTTGACAAGTGATTTATACTTAACGATCTTAAAAATCTCCAATACCCGACTTTCAAAAAAATCGGTTGATAAATTAAATAAACACGATAATCCCCAACGTTTGGTCCGCCATTTTGAATTTTTAAATTTTGACACATTGTTAATACGTAGTGTTCTTAAAACCCTCAATACCCGACTTTCAAAGAAATCGGTTGATAAATTAAAAAATTCACAATTTTGTGCTCTAAAACGGCGCGCCAAAGGTTATTATATACTTTTTATTTTCAAATTATATAAAAATATATGTAAATATATAACTTCAAAGCCCACAATACCTATATTTGAGTCATACCGGTTTTTAATCACGACAATCCCCTATTTTTGATCCGCCGTTTTGAATTTTTAAATTTTGACAAATGATTTATTCTTAGGAATCTTAAAAACCCCCAATATCCGACTTTCAAAAAAATCGGTTGATCAATTAAAAAATGCTGGAAAAAACTGATGGAGGTGGTGGCAGATCAAGCGCATTATCAGCTCATCAAGAAGCAGAACTAGCTATGTGTATTCAAGTAATGACAAGAAATGAATTGGACTCTCACGTGTAGAAGTATTTGGTATTGTACAGTTATATGTACAAAGAAATGAACTAAAAACGCCCTGGGGCTTAGGAGAAGATTGTTGGTTTGGTTTTAAAACCAGGCATGGATTGTGTTTGAAGAAACCAGAACCGTTGAAACGTGTTCGAAGCATTGAAACAAATCAATTCATAGTTAATGGATTTTTTGATTGACTAGAATCAACAATTAGAAATTTGGGCTAAGCAAACAGCCCTCAGCAGATATGGAACTGCGATGAGAAATTTTTTTGCAGCGATTCCAGCAAAACTAAGGTAATAATCTGCTATAGGTAAATCGTGCCACAGTCAAACAGCTGGTAGTGGGCGAGAAACATCTGTGTTGGCATGTATCAATGTAGCTGGGACTGAAATGCCACCACTGGTAATTTTTAAGGGAAAGAGCATGTGGGACATATGGATCCCTTCCGATGGTGATTACCCTGGCACAGCTTATAGTGCTACTGAAAAGAGCTGGAGCCTGGATGACAGCTGAGTTGTTTGAGGATTGGTTCATTAAGAAATTTATACCAGCAGTTGGGATTGACAGGCCAGTGCTACTAATTTTAGATGGCCATGTTAGCCATGTAAACCCAGAAGTAATCTACAAAGCCTAAAATGAAAAGATGTTATTACTATAAAGTTGCCGTACAACACATTTACTCTTGCCGCTGGATGTGGCATGTTTTAAAGGCTTAAAAGTTAAGTGGGATCAACATTTGGTTGCTTGGCAACGTACCAATCCTCGACAGAAGGCCAATAAGTCAAATTTAGCCAAGTTGGAGCCGCTTAGATAGAATTAACTGAGAAAGATACAAAAACTGGACATTCATGGTCTTGATATCTTAAGTGGTACAAACGTGAACAGAAAAATCATTTCGACAACACACTATTCAGAAAGAGATCTTCAATCTTACAATACATATAACAATAAACAAGGAGCAAAGCTCTTGATGCCAATAATAATACATCTGATGAAGAACATGAGGAACCAACCGAAACAGTACCCAACCAGGAAACTTTGAGCCCTGTAGCAAGCACCAGTCAAAATGTACCTAGTACATCTCTAAAAATGTACCATCTAGTACAACGAAAATGGTAGAAATTCACGAAATATCTTTTACTAATTTAATGGTTGGAAATTTTCGTTTAAATATTTCTAATTCACCTGCCCCAAAACGACGTAAAGCTTCCAAGACTGCAGAGGTGCTTACACACAAAGATCTATTTAATTTACAACAAAATTCAAAAGTTGAACAGGTAAGGATCTACTACTTCAACAGTTGTTTAGCTCTTCTATTTCAGTTTTTCCAGGTTTAACCAGCACTTCGAAACAAGAAAACTGTTCCTTTAAAAGAAAATCTTTATGACATCAGCTCTACCAGCAGCTCAAATGAATCAATTGCTCTTACTTAAACTGATGATGTAGATGATGAACAAAACGAAGAATTTGGTGAAGAATCTGATCTAGTATAAATAGTATAGGAGAAATATGTACAGGTGCACTTTCTGATGCAAAGTGTACGTTACAACATGGACAGGTTACAAAAATTGACTCAGATGATTATGAAATAAAGTTTTACACGACAAAAAAGATCAACCGTTTCAAATGGCCAAATGAACCAGATATTTCTATCATCTCTGTACATTAAATAAGAAAATTTTCTAAACCACACATTGACAGGCAGCAGCCACTGCTATTTAATCTTGACTTGACTCATTTTTTTAATGCAGTTCTGATATGTATTAGTTACTAAGTATGTTTGTAATCTTTTTTTTATAATTTTCTTTGAATAAAACTTTCAGTTCATAAGGTTTTTTATTTCACCAGTTCGCTTATTATACAACACTGTATTATTTCCACAAATGTAAAGGTAGAGAATTAAAATTTTGTACTAGATTTACTATACTTTCAAGAGTGGTATGTTTATCGAATATTTTTGAAATGTCACCAATGTCAGTCCTAACAACGAAAATACGACTGCGAAGCAGGAGTTGTATTTTCTAAAGATTGGGACTTGGATGAGTTAGCATTTCAAAAAATTATCGATTCTTAAGCATGCCACGAATTATATTTAGGAAGAGAATATAATGATACACATTAATTAACAAAGATAATGTGACAGATAGTTTTTATTTGAAGTAGTCATAGCAACACAATACCAATGCACATGCAATATGTGTACCAGAGTGACAATACAACAGCATAGTATTGTCATTTATTAATAGCAAACAACAGTAATCCATTTACATGGGTGGGTTTTGTCAAAATTACATTCTCACTATAATAATGCACTTACCCCAGCATTGAAAAATATGCATCTCGATATTTAAAAAAAAAATTATGACATTTAATGAAAAATGCCCTCGTATTGATTTCATTTTAGCTTTTAGGTCTATACACAGTACATAATCTATAGTTAAAACTGCAAATAACTGGGTTGTACAGTGTGTTAATAATAGATAGTTAAACACAAACTAGTGTTTTGGGGGTGCACTTACCCCACTTCACTTGAAATACAGAATATTTTAGAGTACATTAAACATATCTTTATTAACTCAAATGTAAAACACTTAACTTATACAAGATTAAAAATAATTTACAAAACAATCATTTTTTCTGTTTTAATTTTTTAATCTTTGCTATTTGATTTTTAACAAAAAATTTTATGTCAGACCACTTTCGGTGTTCAAGAACGCCATTACTTTTTTTAATACATTCACAGCATTTTGCTTTGCCTGGCACATTTTCATTTTTTATTTCTGCTTTGAAGAAAGATAAAACTTTGTTCTTTTCCTTAGCATCCCACGACTTCTTGAGAATATGATTTTTATCTGTAAAGAAAGTTGGTGTAATTTTTCTAAATGCGTAAATTAATAAAATTAAAATCCATCTCACAAAGTGGAGTACCTACTTTCACAAATTTTTAAACTTAAAATCTGTCTCGTCCACAAAAGTAAATACCAAAATTTGTTTGCAGTAATTAAATTAACATCCTTTAGAAAAAAGTTCACCCAATTCCACAAAGTTTTAGATTGTATTAAAATGAATTTGATAAAATTGCCAAATTTTTATGTAATAAAAGAATGATCTGTTTTACTACTACCATTGAGTAATGAGTCAATGCTACTACCACATATTTATCTGTGCTACTACTTACTTATGGATTTATGTTTAAACTGTTTTATTGCATCTTGATCAGATTTTCTAATGCTTTTGTCATTGATTTGACATTCATCAAGTACTAATTTGAATACACTCTGAAGGATCATTGGCATCATCTATGTCTACTTCTATTTCTTCTTCCTCTTCTTCCAAATCAGGTAAATCTAAACATAAAAATGTTTGTAAAATTTGAATATGATTAGGTTAAAATCGCTTACCATTTATGTTAATATCTTTTAATTGAAATCCAGCAAATTCATTCATTTCACCCCTATCAACAGCAATTAAAAGTCTACTAATTTTTGTTAACTCAACAGTATTTTCATGTAATCGATAAAATTCTCTGTGTACTCTAACATCATGTCCTAGATGTCGAGCAAGCCAGTCTGTTTCATTTTCAGTTAAATTCAAAACTTGGGTTACTGTTGCTACATATTTACGTAGTTTTGTGCCACTCACTCTATCTGGGTGTTTTAAGGGCACCTCGGATACTATTTTACGAAGGCAATCGTGTCCTCTTAGAAACGTTAAAGATTCTCCAGCATGTGCGAAAACAAAAGGATTTTCTGTTGCTATGTCTCCATGTCTCCTTCTTTCCTTCTATTATTTAACAAAGTGATACCTTCCTTTGTCTGAGATGTTAAAATAATTTGTACCTTTCTTCCTCTTTTACCTATAACTTCTACGATGTTTAGAGTTTGAGCTAAATGCCTTTCAAACGGCGTTAACGAGTTTTTAAGTTCCTCAGTGCTTTGTTGAGACCATTCCGGCATAGAAAGATATTGATTTAATGTTATCCTAGATGTCTCCCTGACCTTCTTTTGTTAAACAGAATAATTCTGGCAAGTAAAAATGAAGCTAATTTATTCCAATTTTGTTTGTTACAATTAGATATCACTTCTTCTGAAAGTAATTTGATTTGACTATCTATGTAACTATTAATTTTTACTAAATCAGAAGTCAAAGGTAACAATTCAGTAACATTTAACTTCCTGTTTTGCAATGTTGATAATGCACTCGATGATATTCTAGAACACCATTCTAATTCCATTAAATTCAAGAAGTTTTTGAGTGTTCTATCTAATTTTAAATTTTGTGCTCTTAAAGCGGAACCTCTTAAAATACTAGCACATTTTTTTAAACCGTATCCTAGTTTTAATGCCAGTGATGGTATATTGAAAGTGGGCCGATGGCATAACCCTGTTGATGTTATACAAAGTGTTTTTACAGCGACTATAATTTGATCGAATTTCATAGGATCAAGATAAGTACTTAAAGGTGTGATGTGTTTAGACTCTATTTCCCTTAATTTTAGTAGTAGACGTGCCATTTGACGCATGCTCTGACGAATCATTTCTGTTTGGCTTGAACCATACTTCTCAAATTGCATCGCACCATATTTTAAAATAAGAGAATCATTGTTACAAGTTTGACCAATTTCATCACCTCTTAATTTTGATCGTATTTCTGAGACAAAGTGTTCAGTGAATTCCTTTCCAAATGCATCATTCAAAATTGCATTACTTTCTGCTATAATATGCTTTGTTTTATTATAATTAAAATTAATATTTTTATTTATGTTGCAATGCGTTTTAATGTGAATCCATATATGTTTTTTAAGCATAAATCCTAAGCAATTTGGACACGGTCCATAATCGCTATAGGTTTTAGTTTTAATCTCACTTTCAGAAGGCCTTCTGACCAATATTAATTCACCCTCTTTGAGTGCAAGTACATCCAAATTGTGGTAGAAGTCACCCACTTTTAAAACATCTTGAAAAGCACTTTTTCTTTCTTTTGACTGCTTAGGTAAACTCAATATTCTGCTGACCTCTATTTCAGTATGATGTTTTAAAGTTATGTGTCGACTGATATTTATAAATAAGCGTTGACAAAAGTAACATGAATGCTGCTTATTTCTGATTCTTTTTATACCACCTTGGGCTTGATTTATGAATATAATTTCATCGTCAGAGTTATTTACAGAATTCACTTCAACACTATTTTGTGAAGTACTTACTTCTGGAACTTGCACAATTAATGAATTTTCTAAAATCAAAATGAACTATAAATCACTGTACACGTGTTTCAAAGCAAAAGAAGTCACAGTAAGTTGAATAAATAAATTTCCATTTTCAACAATTCATTCTACTGTTGACAACAAATAACCAATCAGTTTTGAAAATAAAAGCAGAACTTTTTTTATAAGCAAATAAAGCTCAATGTATTAAAATTAAATGAAAATTTTACCTTCCACGACTGATCTTATTTTCTGTTTTGGAACTTTTTTCTTTCGATTTCCTAGTACACTTGTATCTGATATGTTACTATCACTCTCGGAAGGGACATAGTTACTATCACAAACTGAATCATCTACAGATGCCTCAGTTTCAGATTCGACATCACGATTATTAAAACTAATATGGGTGGTTTCTGTAAATAATAGCAGCTCTTTACCATTTAAAAAAAATTAAATGCACTACAAAAAAATTAAAATCTAGAAATCACTACAAATTTTTATACCTTTGTCCACATTATGAGAATTAGGAAAACGGATTTCAGGCTCGTCTTTTTTAACACTACACGAATCCAAAAGAGATTTTCTTCCTAAAATGTTTAGTTTGTTAGAATAAAAATCTTTAAATACACTAAGATTAAATTAAATTTAAAAAAAAATTTACTTATGGAGATATGCCAATTGATGATTTTACTAGAACAAAACTAGGTACCTATACTTACGGTTTAGGGCTAAATTTCTTTCGTAGCTCGACGTGCATTTTGTAGATTCCCACTTTGGCAAAAAAAGTAACGGATTACTGGATTCTTGTGGGAGAGTCGTGAGAGATAAGATTTTTCTCGCTCTAGAGGACATTTTATATTAAACCAAATAACGTTCAACCAATCACTAACTGTGCCAATGATTATAATATAAAGTATAGGTATATTCAATGACTGTGCTGTGAACAATGAACCAACGTCAGCGTCTTAGCGAGGGACAAGGCAACGGCAAGCACAAAATGTGTCATCAGCAAAGCGATAATATATGTCGGCGGCGCCGTTATTTGGTTTATTAGGTCTATGTTTATTTTTATGTTATAATTTTAAGGAATTCAATACTGTATAAATACGATTAGTTTCAAGGTTCTTCGTGTACATTTAGCAAAAATGATACGCACTTGCCAATCAATGTGAGGAGCGGAAAGGAGCCGGCAGTATTTATGATAAAACAAATAGAAAAAAGGATTGAAAACGGGTGATGGGTCGGGTCGTACGCTGGCTCTACATCGGTAGTACCATTTCGTTTTATTGAATACCGATTTATTATTAAAATTACTTATTGATTTAGTTATTCATTAAACAACTGTTTAATGTTTTAACCATATTATTGCCCTAATAAATCAGTTTTGAAGTGCTAAATACGAGTTTGCATTTAAAATGTCTCACGGTGACTCCCAAATCGTACATAATACCATAATACGACATATATTTTGATCTCAAGTAACAAGTTTCACAAATAAAAGATACTAAATGCTGACAGAGATAAACTTACAAATGTGATTCGTGTACGCTGAAAATTTATGTCGACCTGCAAATAAAATAAAAGCCATTCTTTCAATTCTGTTTTAAGTAATTACAGTATTTTACTATAATTTAGTATATTAACATAATTAATATAATTAACTTTA
>JARFJB010002049.1:2395000-2475000 GCA_036346205.1 Vesta saturnalis
CACAAACAGCACAAACACACAAACACGCACACACACACGACAAACACACAAACACACACAAACACACGACAAACACACAGCAAACACACGCACCACGCAACACGCACAAACACACCAAACACACGCAAACACACGCAAACACGCACAAACACGCACAAACACGCACAAACACGCACAACACACGCACAAACACGCACAAACACGCACGCAACACGCACGCACAAACACGACACACAACACGCACAAACACGCACAAACACGCACAAACACGCAAACACGCAAACGCACAAACACGCAAACACGCGCAACACGCACAAACACGCACACACGCACAACACACGCACAACACACGCAAACCACGCACACACACGCAAACACACGCACACAGCAACACACGCAAACACACGCACAACACACGCAACACGCAAACACACGCACAAACACGCAACGACACGCAAAACACGCACAAACACGCACAAACACGCACAAACACGCACACAACACGCACAACACGCAACAAACACGCACAAACACGCACAAACACACACGCACAAACACGCACAAACACGCACAAAGCGCACAAACACGACAACACGCACAAGACACGCAAGACACGCACGAAACACGCACACAGCACAACCACGCACAAACACGCACAAAGCACATCACGACAACGCACACACGACAGCACGCACAAACGCACGCAACACGCAAGCAAACACGCACAAACGCACGAAACACGCACAAGACACGCACAAACACGCACAACACGCACAAACAGCACAAACACGCACAAACACGCACAAACACGTCACACACGCAAACACGCACACACGCAAACACGCACACAACGCACGACACACGCACGCATATGTAACGCAACACTGCACAGTATTTTTTGACATGCACGACACGCACAACACGACAAACACGCACATTCACGCACACATCGTCACAAACACGCACACACGCACTACACTGCACGTTTATTTATCGCTTAAATCTTAGCAATACATACGAATACATCACGCAACTAGTCTGCAAACACGCAACATTACTGAAATTGATTGCGATCAACGCAGAACACGTCGCAAACACGCGACACACTTTGCAAACCTGATCTAAAGAGCTACACTGACTAATCGGTTGTGCACAATCAATTCGTTCATGCGTGGTGAATCCTATCTGACGAAAGTTCAATTAATTCACTTCACTAAATGACGTACTTCGTGTTCTATTATCGCTCGAAACTCAAATAAATGTGATCTAAAACATCGATTACAACTAATGAACATAAACGCATCAAAAACGTCTCAAGAATTAGCATCAAAATTTTTTGAGAAAGTGTAATTTTGTTCACTAAACATCGTAAAGAACGCTATTGAAAACGCCAAACATTTTTATTTGCTTAATAACATACGAGCAAAAGTCCATCAATAAATAATGACTATGTTTTCACAATACATCTTAGTGTAATACCTAATACGGCTAATCAACTTAAATTCACAGTTCATCATATAATGCTGTCGGTTTAAAACGCTGATATCAGGTATAAATAAGGTCGGAATAAATCGCAAAGTAATTGTCCAAAGAACTAAAATACGCATAAAGCTACACCAAATGCAATACAGTTACCAATCTTCATAATTAGTAATCACGTTTTTCTATGTTCTAACGATTAAAAGCAGACAGTCGTTCAAATTTGATTTGCAATTACTTGCACATTTCATCTCGCGTAAAAATTTAAATCAAAACGCATCACATATAGTAACATGACAATGTCTCGCAAGCACATGTTATTTCTATGATAGCTTGATACACTAGATTATCACATGAGCATGTTTGGACAATATCGGTAATCAGATTCATCGCACAAATGCTCAAAATGGAACGCATATATAGAAGCTGGATGATATACGCGGAAAAAATTAACATTGTAGAATGTAGATAAATATATCAACTAGTTGTAACTAATGTACTAAATTAGTTAGGATAATACTGTTCGAAAATTTTATTTCACCAAACTTTTCGATAATTTTTAGGTATACTAAAGATACGGATAAATGTAAACTACGGTGTTACATATTGCAATATGTCAAGTTAACATTTATGGGACTGTACGTTGTTAAATCCAACACCTAGAAGTTCAACACTTCATCAAATTTTTTTATCTTGCTGAAATTTGAGTAAAGGATGTCAGATGTAGTTTCTGATTTTCTCAAGACATGATCGTAAATGAAACTTGATTAAATTTAGGCTGACATTAATTGAATTCATAACGTCGAACACAAAAAATGTAATGAAAAATTGGTAAATGATAACGCTATGGTGATTACAAGTCCTGCAGACAAATTTATAATTTCTTAATATTAACATCGAAGTTAAATAGTATGTGTCTAGTACCACTTATAAGTTAATGACACTTTTAATAAGATTTGGTGGAAAGTAAATGTTCTAACAACACATCGTTATAATAATGCTCAAGGAGCTTAAATTCCGGTGATAAAGGTCGAAATTGACGCAAAATATTTAAGATCTAGTTGCTTTAGCATGTAAACAGAAAATATGCAACAGTTCCAATGAAATTTTTCCAGCATATTGTAATTCATTAAATCAAAGACCCTGTTAGTGTTTTACAACTAATAACGAAATGTAAGATCTCGTTGAGCAAAATTGCCATTTGAAGCCGACGTGATTAACTAAACTTCCTGGAATGGTACATACAAAGTTCTAATTTTTAACAAGAAAATGTCAACAAGTTATGAAGATTACAACACAATGTCTAAGTTACACATTTTTTTTTCAATAACTGTAGAGTAAAATTTCTACACCAAAATGAGGATGTTTGGGAAATTACGGTAGAATCTATTGACTTCAAATTAAATGTACCTGTTAGTAAAGACTTGTTGTACAATTTCGTAACATTTGAGTATCTAAGTTGGTAATGATAACGCAGGCACTAAAAATTCCAGATAGTGTTCGTAAAGACAATGCTAGATCCGCTTCTAGAACCATCAGCAAATCGGTTGAAGATTTTCTTAAACTTTTAGAATGTTTCAATAGCTTTAAATGAAATATTCGTAGTAATTCATGTGTTATAAAGATGTGATTAAAGTTATAGACTAAAACTGTGAGTTAACGATTTAATCTGTCAATTACTACATTGTCATTGGAAGCGATCGATTAACATCCAAAGTGACCATGATCGCAAGATATAAAATTAATATTAATGTTGCTTTGATGTACAAAGGAAATGTGCCGCAATGTACAAATGATTTTGTCATGGATGTATATGAATACTGATTTAAGTGTTAGCCATAAATTTAAATCGAAATTCATATCTAGGTCACATCAAAAAATGAGTGTATTTGGTAGGCAAACGCTAGTTTGCGTGAATTCTAATACAAACATAATAAATCTTCTTAATCTGTATTATGCTCAAGTTTAAAGAGTAACGTTTAAGTACATGGTGATAAGCGAGTGCATTTCATATTTTATATTGAGATTCTTCATGCGTAAAACATCTGCAGTATATGGATTATATTCGGATGAATGTAATCAAGGTATAATTATTGCAACAATTAGTTTGATTAGTTCTTTACCAGTTCAAAGTACAGCAAATCAATGTCCAATAAGACTTTTAAATGTGAAATTATTTATCAGAATGGACCAACTTTGTAGTGTTTCCTAAAACTGAACAATGTGAAATGTCTCTTGACAAAATAAAGCTCCAGTTTGACATCAGGGTTGCATTATCATGCAATCTTCCTGGAACTGGTAATATATCAAATAAAACTGTTTCGTAATTTTGCCGTTTTAAAACGCAAAATATGAATTTAAATTTGATGATACTGGTACAACTATCTTTATTCAATTATTCTTTTGTCACATACACCTGTTCAGGTAGATCAAAATCATATTAATCTAACCAAATATGGGTATGTTTTGATGATTTTGGTAAATCTACTAGGAATTCATCATATACTGTCCATTAAAGTCCTTTATGGTAAGCAGACTTCGTTTCAGAGTTTTGCATTTAGATTGCCATAATTGGTATTATGTGATACTTACGCTAGTCAATTTTCTGAAACTTAACTCAGAATGTCTTGTAGAGTATCGGTAGATCCGATATTAATACTTTTGCATACTGTAAATACGGTACATAAATGTACATTTGTTAGCAAACTGTTGTCAAGTACTATTTAGGACCATGAAGCATATCTTGAACTGTCATATGTACAAATGATTACGTGGTGATACATCAAGATACCCTGCATGGATCGTGAAAGATTATCGGTGAATTGCTTTTGAATTGCAGTACATGAAAGGTTAAACAGTCTTGATATAATGTCACAATAAATTATATAGAAGTTATATTAGACTCATTTATGTACAAGTTTAAATCCAATACCGAATGTATTGAGTACTATTATCTCCTTATTCGTACAATGAAATTCTTTTGAATAAATTTGCACTTTATCTTAGTCCTGTTTCATACTAATAGTGGCTATTGATGTCTTTAGGCCAACTTATATCACATATACTAGGTGGATGAAACGTCAAAATAATCCACTGAATTAAGTTTGTATCGTTTGCTCGTTTTAATAAGATACACATTATAATCATGGTCATGAAAGGTACTTATTTTTGAGTTTTAGTATTTTCTTCATTCGTACAAAAGCTCGATATTGGTAGATTCTTAGTGCAAATCTACTTGTAATTAATTAATTTCATGAATTATGTTTTGTGATTAATAATGTTCTTTAAGTTTCTTACAGTGAGAATGTGTTAGTTACTAGTTCACTGGTAAAAGTAAGTGGGCAGTAATATGCTAGAAAGTCAAAATTATTATCGGCAAATTCTAGACTCAAATTGTAATGTACTGAATTGCCAATTGATCTCAAATTCTTCATTGCCGAAATGTCACAAGCTTCAAATTATTTGGATTAAGGGTCTCAATCACTCACTTATTTGCATTACATGTGTCAATGATATCATAAAATGACATTGTTGCCAATTAAATTTTGAGAGAGATTATGTGAGAAAATGTATTTAATGATTGCTATTGGTAAAGGTATCTTTACTGTTCAGTATTTTCCTGGTACATATAAACGATATAGCAGGTATGAGATCAAATATTTATGTCAGCTGTACGAAAGAATTACTACCCGAGCGGGTAAGAAGTTAACGAAATAACTGTCCATTCTCAATTTAATTATTGCAATTAAGCCAATAGACATCCTTATATCGAGTTTTCAATTTGCTGGTTAATAGGATGAACTTGAGATATTATATACTTTAGTTAATATTCTTGAGATCTGTGCAATTAGAAAGTCTTAGTATATTTACATACTTTTAATGTACACTGTATATACCTAGCATATGTCTACGATGTGTAACATCTGGTTTCCAATGTACAGGACCAAAGATATTTAAACTTTACTAGGTAGAAAAAGACACGTTACATGAAAATATAACTCCTTTGCAATTGATGTCTTCATAATCACAAATGATCCCTAATTATAGAGTATAATGACTGACTAGAAATGAAATTCTTGTTAACATGTTAGATAGTGCTCTACTATTTGCGTAACATCTTATAAGTTTCTTTAGCGGTATTTATTATTCTAAACAATAACCGTAAGTGGATATGTGCTTCTTTGCTTAAATTCTGTACAACTAGATTTCGATTCTGCACTCCTTTTATACAGCAATTATAGAGTTGAATAATGTCTATCGAACTTTTAATAAGCAAATTTATATTCTACCGGTGGCTATGATTATAGCTTAAATAGATCTACTATTAAGTTTTAAAATCGGCTTTTTTTCGAGGTCATCTCACTTCATCAGGGTCAGATAAGGTCTTATCAGTCGTCTCAGTTTTAGATCCTTATCGTGAAGCACTGCTAATGGGCAGTATCAATTGTTGAAATTTTAGTTCAAACTACTTTGTGAATTAATGCTAATTGCTGAAGAGTTTATTGAAAAATATGATATTCTCAGCTTGTAATGCAGATGCTACTAGGTAGTGAAAATAATTAGGTAAATTCAAGAGGAAATTGTAGCAGTTGACGCGAGGAGCAAATTACCCTAGAAGGCAGATGGTCATTTAAATGAAAGTATCGTCGAATCTACCAGGTGCACATTATCTATTGAAAAGTTAAGCAATACAATAAACCATTATTTGCTGATTAATGTGCTGACAAAGGTGCAGTCTACAATTTGATGAAAACTCAACCCGTTTTATACGATGTGGATATGATCATACATAAAATATCTCGTTAGCCAAGTTGTGATGCATTTTGTTGAGGAGATAATGTAGTGAAGAAGTACGACTAGCTTAATATTATACTTGTGCATGCAAACTGGTGCCAAATCTTCGAGTTTCTGCTCATGTGGAGTTACATATGTAAATACGGCTTATATACAGGCTAATGAAATATCTTCTACAAGCATTGTTTAAATCATATAAAATGAAAAAGTACGAACGGTTACGTAAGATTAATTTAATAACTTACTGTATTCTATTGACAAGTTTTCCATATAGACCAAAAGACCATTTACAGTAGTTATCTTATTCAACTGTGACCGTTAAAGCTTAGGATTCTTTAGATATAGTAGTAAAATATCCTGTTCATGTCAACGTTACTACAAATTCTTAGTGATAGACTTTAAGCGGTTGATTATGATTGATCGACAAGGTCTTCATTGACAGCTAACATATAGCTTATATTTTCTTTTCTTAGTTTTAGCAATACAGATAACTTCGCAAGTTTTTATCACAAAATATTATGAATTTACTTAAACAATATAGCTACATAAAACATGACATCTTATTTCAAATCGTCATATAATCCAAAAGCTGTGATCGAGACTCAAGTTGCATAGTGTTTGATGTGCTTAACTAGGTTGACAAGCCTATATTTAAAGTTTAGACTATCCTTGTCTTTGTAAAATCTTGACAAGCCATTCGTATATCACAGAATCTAGACTATTCAGAGGATATATTAGTCTAGAAATACACGATCTAACATACTTATATGAATTTCAATTAAGTGTATCGAGAATGGAATTAGCAGTGAATGTATTAATGAAGGATTATCTATTAAAGTTTAACACGCTGGTGTACTTGGACATCCAGACTTAATAAATAGATTTATGGTCATATAATTGTTAAAATCCAGTTTTGCACCAAGAATCAACAATACAGTATAATTCTCACAGAAGAGTAATATATGTCTCGTTAAAACCATGAATCTGTAACGTCAAGGGACTTAATGAATAATATTTAGAATATTTAGCTTTAACCATGCACAAAAATCAACATCCACTAATTTTGTTAATATTGCAGATGTATTTTAATGATATCTGGAGATTATCAAATATGAATATTGCAGACCCATGTTTAATGCAATCAAACTATTGAGCTACTGAAGTATTCGTTCAAATTAGAAAATTTGTCAATTGAGTCAAGTTGCGAAATATCAAATGGTAATTGCGAAGTATTTACAATGAAAACGTTATCTTCCTGCGGCTTTATCCACGGTATGTCACATTTCAACATATCTTAATAGGTTAACTGCAGGTATTTATCAGAATCTTACTTTCCACTCTTTTATATACAGGTAAATGAATAGGGTCGATATGTGTTCAATATCACATTTATCGAAAACTACGAATCTCTTATATCTGATAAGGACTATTTTTTAAGAACAGTTCATATTCTCAACATCTGATCCAGAGTTTTTGCTTTGGCCAAATACAAGAAGAACCTAACTCAAAGTGATGCGTATCTTATGCAAGATGGTCATACAAGTTATGCTTTAATTTCGATAGAACCAGTATACTTCTACTATTGAAGATGTAGAAGCTTTTGAGTGAGAATACCATAGATCAAACTTCAATAAAATTGTTTTAAAACTACTTACAATCAATGTGGTGACATTTTTCGTGAAGAAAATAACTATGTAACGGTTGGACATTTTTAATATTCTTTGTATCGAAGGTACACAACAACGTTTTTTTTATTCATAGTTCAACTCACAAAATTCTTTTAATTAATTCATACTCGAACAGTATAAATGTGGAAATAGCCATAAATTCTATGATATTGATTTCAGTCGGCTGATGTTTGAATACAGTTATGAAGGATATGAGCAGCATAGGTCACCAACTGAAGGTCTCTGAGTAACTGCGGAACATTATGAAAGAGGTTATTTTGGCCATGTCTTGCCTAGCTCCTCAAAATTTCAATTTCTAGTTGTCAGCGCACGTTGCATTACCTTTGTTGTAAATTCGTGTTAGTCAACCTTTTTAATAATATGTTGGGAATAATTATCTGAAATTTCAACAGGATCTTGAACTTCAATAATTTTACTTGAATATAGCTGTTTCAAATTTGGTCGATTCCAAGACCATTTTGTAAACTATGAATTCTTTTAAAAATTACACACAATACTTCAGATTTGGTTCAAGAACATGCAAAGTTTTATTAGCTTACTACGTGAAATCCATGGAACGAAGGGACTGCTCGTGTATGACCAACTACATTCAATCCGCATTAGCTTTGTTCATTAACTCCACGTGTCGTTACCAAAAGACGACGCTTCACCACTAGAGCCAAAATATCTGCCTTTTATGCTTAAGTGTCGATATACGTTAGAACAATATACCGCCTTTAATCATGTCAAGTGAAAACTGCACATTATAAACACTTACATCACTATCTGAGGTTGTCTTTTAATAAATGGATATTCACCATCTAAATCTCTATTAAATATCACTATCTTTTGGCATTTTCTGATATTTCTACCAGTCCCAAGCACACATTAACTTATCACGATTATTTATTTAAGAACAGTTATAGTTAACACCTATCCTAAACTATTGAGAACTATTTACTCTATATTTATTTACACTCACCGACATATCTATTTTCCATACGTACAAGGCACTTTCGTAAACAAATTCTTTTTGCGCTAGCATTGATATTTAATACTGCCTCACAAGCAGCGCTATTTATTTAAGCCAACAAACGTGCTATAATTCCTTCTAAACAATGAAACGTCAGAAATGGGACAAAAAAGGGACTTCTTTATAAATACTAAACATTGACGTAATTGATTAAAATAAGTGCACATACGAAATGATGTGTTTAAAAAAGGTGCTATCTCGTATAATATGAGATGAGTGGTCGACTTAAGAATACTTCACTATAAATTTAAAAGACTGAATTTAGAAATCGTTAGACGTACAATGAAGACCGTCAGTAGAGGGCATATCATTTCCCTTGTTACGTAAAGAAATATTTTTTCAAGTATTTGAAATCTATTTGACCCTCTAGATCTTGTAGCACCAATAATAATATAATAATAATAATAATGGTTTATTTGCAACAGCCACATCTATTTATAGGAAGTATAAGAAATCTTACAAAATTATGATGATAAATAATGAAATAAGTACACTTTCATTAACATTACTTTAAGAATAAAGAAAATATATGTAAGTACCAGAACCGGTGTGAAAGCAGCAACCAAAACTGGCAATCCATTTCGCCGAAGAGATCCGAAGGTGACGTGACTGCTTTAATATTACAGCGCTGTAGTGACGTCAACGTTTAAATGGCCTATTCCTATAGTGACGTCACCATTTAAATCAACTAACCGTTAAAGATAATTTTCCAAGAGAAAATGTTCAAATTATAACATAACACTTCCAACGAAAGTGGAAATTTCATGTCTTGCAGTATGGACACATTTCAAGATTAGCAACACGTATAATTTCAGTGTACAATTCTGATAGACACCAACTGTTGCTATGACTTTCGTAACTATAACATAGAGCACACTTTTCAACTAAAACGACAGATGGAAGACCAAGTTAACATTACAATCAACACAATTGTTTAACACAATCATGAAACTATCTTCTGAAAGAAATCAACATAACTTCAGATTTAAAACATAAATTCAAGTTAACTAAACACAAGAACCAAGACTCCGTTACATGCATACTACACACCAGATCTAGCTTATCATTCAACTCAAACGTTAATTAACCAAAACTACGATATTACATCCAGAAAGCAAATACAGTAGCAAGTCGATAACGCATAGTCACAATGAACACTTATAACTCGACATTATACACACACAGATTCTTTGAGCATATTAACACACTCAAAACACACACTTTCATTTGTACGCAATTCATATTTATCTACATCCAAACATCTACACATAATATATTAAACATACTAAATTATCACACATCCTAATTCAAAATTACTAATAGTAGCTACAAATTATTCTTCCATAACATAACATAACATTACAAAAAACTTACTAAATATATTGAATATCTCACAAGCCAGATTATTCCAAGAACAAATCAAATCACATAAATCTATAACACTAGAACCATAGACACAAACATCATACATATACATGACACACACACTAACAACAGACACACACACACATACACACACACACAACACACACACTCACACAAAACACAGACAATACATACATAGACACACGACACAATAACACACACACTATACAACATCACTGACATACACACGACACACACAGACTACACACAGCACACACACACCAGTCACACACAACACACATCACAATAATAAATACACAACCACAATCTAACACATAATACTAAATAAACAAGAACTAATTCACACACAACATCTAACAGATACACAACACACTTAATGTACAAATTATCAACAGCATACACACACACAACAGCACACACACCACTAACACCACATACAACACAGATATATAAACCATACTGACACACTAGAACATCAAATGACACACACCAGCACACAACACACACACAACACACACACACACACTACATGCACACATAAATACACACACTAACACAGCACAACACACAACAACACTAACACATCCAAACAATTAACACATACACAAATACCTACACACACAAAGCACAATCATTACAAACACACACACTACAAGCATTAAACAAATCAACAACTAGCATACAAACACTGCTACACTAAACAACACGATTCAAGACCAAAACATAACACATACAAACTACACAGACCCAGTCACAGAAACACACCACACAAATATTTTAAATTATTAAAATACTTAACTTTCCCAAAAAAATAAAATTTTTTTTCCAAACAAAATTAAGGAAAGTTTAAAAATCCAAAAAATTTTGTTAAAAAGAAAAAGACTTTTTTTTTATTTGAAAAAAAAAAAAAAACCCCAAAAAGGTTTCCTTTCCCAAAAAAACAAACCCAAAAAAAAGGAGAAAAAAAAACCAAAACCCCCCAAAAACCCAAAACCCCAAAAAACCAAGAAAAAACAAAAAAAAAAACCGGCCAACCCAAAAAAAACGCCCAAACCCAACAGAAACAGGAAAAAAAAAAAAAAGACCCAAAAAGGGTTTTTAAAAAAAACAAATTTCCAAAAGAAAACCCAGAAAAAAGGGTTAAAAAAAAAAAAAAAAAAAAAAAAAAAAACCCCCTAAAAACACCCAAAAAAAACCAAAAAAAAAAACCCAAAAAAACCCCCACACCAAAAAAAACAAAACAAAACCCCACCCCAAAAAAACCAAACAAAAAACCCCAAAACCCCCCAAAAAAAACAAAAAACAAAAAAAAAAAAAAAAACCAACACAAAAAAAAACAACCCACCAAAAAACCCCCAAAAAACCAAACCAAAAAAAAAAACAAAAAACAAAGCCCCCCAAAAAACAAAAACCACAAACCCCCCCGGGGCCCAAAAAAGACCCAAAAAAACCAAAACCCAAACCCAAACCAAAACCAAAAAAAACCACCAAAAAAACAAAAAAACCCCCCCCCCACCCCCCCCAAACCCCCCCCCCCCCACAAAACCCCAACAATAATGTGCGAATTTAATCTCTCGAAAATAATTGGTAAATATTAGGGGCGTACTAAATTTTGTACTAAAATCATACCTTCATTTGCATGAAATTTGCTTAGGATTGCAGTTGGTTGCTGGAATTCTGTTCGTTACACGATCAAATCGCACTAGGCGTCGTGATATCTTACCAAGGTAAGTGGGTTGCCAAGCTAACTGCAGTGGAGATGGGCGGGTTCGATTTAAGACGTAAAATGGTACAAATTTAGGTTCAAACACCTTACACTTACCATAAAACAAAAAAAATAGCAACGTCCAATCCGGGACAAATAGTCTTTAGACACCATCACGATCTGAAATTCTATCTGACTGTGGAAGATAGAATTGCAGCGTACTCGGTATAATCATACACCATTTAAATTCAAACATCCTTTCACTTGAAAAGAGTACTTTAAATTTCATATCTGTAATCTCAATACATCTATCTTAATCCCAAAACAATAACCGCATGCACGTCAAATAAAATGTGAAAATCAGAGTAATAGGACGTTATCTGGAAACATAACGATCAGTGCATCGTTTATAAATCATACATTTTCTCAAATACTATTTGCAATTCTTCATCTTCAGATAGTATTTCAACGTTGCAAGTGTGAATCGTGATTTAAACCTAAAATTTTTCCTTAATAAACAGATCGTGACCAGTATTGAGTACCCAATGACTTTTAATTAATGTAAAGTAATTAAATTTTGTAATCGACTTGACTCAAAATGAATAACTTTCTGATAAATCATTTAGATAAAATAACAAAAGCTTTTAACGATGTAGCCGTTTATGTAGCTTCACAGAAAAGGAAACAATGAAATATAATATGATATTGATTCCCTTTAAAAGTTTCAACTACAAGAAAGATCCATCACAATTTAAACACCAGAATAACTTATCTATTCGAACTCTATGTAACCAATTTTGCAAAATATTTACATATATCGTGGCTGCTTCCGTAAAGCAACACATACAACAATCACTCCTTATAGATTAAAGTCCCTAAATCTTATAATCTAATAATATAATATCAGGTAATGTATAATTTTGTAGTACCTTGTCCGGTATTTATCCTATGGAATCGATTTGATTTAATTAATCCTGAGTATGTATGTACACTCGTTAAGTATTTACATACATTGGCCGTCGCACTATTCGCTAACTTAACAATTTGATCTACTGAATGACCTTCTCAAAAATTTTTGTCACATAAAAATTTTAGAACACTTAATAGCAATTTTCAGTTCACAATAGTTCCTTCATTTGTATACGTTTAAATACTTCATCCCCAACATGTTTTTTTGCAAAAAACTAATATGCATATATTGAGGCACTAATTGTTTACAAATAAGAGCATAGATCATTACAAAATACTCGCACGTGACCGACCTCTTGAGTATAACTCCGAGCTCGAGTGTCTCCGTGTACTACCCTGTCACGTTTCACTACATATGTTCAGACATCCACCCGGCAAAACGTCATCGTATTTATCCCGCCCAAAACCAAAACAGCCTATCTAATAGGAGTTTCTAACGCATGTGGTTGCCACACACCGATTTGGAACGATCTATTAATCATTTTGCAATTTTTATAAAAATCTTAAGAATTCCTCGAAACATCTTAATTTCGCATTCATATTCACTCCACATAACATTCACATTCAGAACACCGTTTGTCCTTGAGCGTACATAAAATTTTTTATTGTGCAATATGGTGTCATTTATACAAGCAAAAATATATTCTCCTTTACACTGCCAACTTACATTATGTACAGACAAAAAAATATTATCGTGCAAACTGACGCCCACATATTATCCAAAATACGTCCTTCGCACAACACAAGAGTGCGTTAGAACATTCTCACATTTATCAGTTATAATATCTTTCATGAATCCGGGATACCTCAATCCTTCAAAATTCACCACAACGGAATTCTTTACGACAAACATGGGACCTTCGGGCCCGTACTCGATTCAAGCTGTGGTTTTGTTTTATTCTTGTGGTGTATTTTTCATTTTCGTGAGTTCTCTTTTCATTTTTCATTTTTAACGCTTTGTCAATATTTTAACCATTTCCGTGAAGTCACAGCAGAAGGCGTACCTTGAGGGTGTCGTGATTTTTGTACTTGGTGACTTGGTTAATGCAGGTGCTCTATCCAAACACTTTCGTGTGCGTAATTTTAGCCCTCCTCCTGTTTTCTGTTCCAACTGTGGCGGTTAACTCTTATTTTATGAAATCTGAAAAGCTGCATTAAATATACTCTCCAAAATATACTTGCACTGTTCCTTTATAAATTACGCAATGTCATTCTACAATTTCTGTATTCATTTCCATTTCCTTCGATGGTGTTTGTGGAGGTTGCATCTAATCGTGTAGTTTCTACATCAATAATTGAAGTTTGTTGCATGACACCTTGTGTGAGTTCGTATAAAATACGATCTATTTCTATTGTAACATGCTATGGACGAATGAGCCCTGAGTGCAGAAGTATCTGCGCATATTTGCATCGTCAATTACCGTAACACAATCGTGATTTTCGTCAATAGCAAATTAGCACAGAAACTCAAAAACGAATAGATGTCTTTATAATCGCTGAAAGTATATTCATGTCTTCATAGATCTTCAAAACCTTGTCTTTTACTTCACTCAGAAAATGATACAGGACTCTTTTTGCCGAAACATAATCATGAGATGTTACATTGTTTTCATCTTTATTTTTTGCAAAAATGTAATCACTCCTAGTTGAAATACATCTGCTGTAATCCACAGCAACCAGATTTATTGGAAACAATCCACAAGCTCTGAATTCATTCATTATAGTGCTAGGCCTATTTATTTGGTCAAATTCTTCTTTAGATAATGAGCAGGAATTATATCTGATCATTGTGGTATTTTATTTATGTTTACCGTTTCTGAAAACCTCCTTCCATTGTACCTTCCAACACCTGAATATGGCTACATCGCAGGATTGCAGAATGTGTGTGGAGTTCGGATATAGGCAATATAAAATTATTCTATGCTCCACGCAGAATTTGTAAAGTGCTGAATTGCAACCATAAATCATCAGCACAGTAAGACCCAAATCCTTAGGGACCCTTTTGTCACACGATTGGAGGTACCACGATTACACCAAAGTAATTTGCTTAAATTTTTAAAACTCTTCATTTATAACGTGCTAAACATTCGCTTACCTTAACGAGAATGGCACCCACATTCTGTATAACGGTACGTAACTCTATGAAACTACTGTACTGTATTAGAATCTTTCCTGTGAACGAACACCGTGGCGCACATGCTCTTTAAGGTGTAAGTCAACGGCAAATTTAAACTGACTGTCATTGGGTCTCAATATTAACGTAAACTTACTAAATTGTTCATTCACAGGGTGTCGTACTGGTTGGTTCACCATAATAAGTATTGTATTGATGTTCAGTGAATTAAACAACTTGCTGTTCCTTACATTAAAACCCAGTAACCATCCCTGACAAGTTGAATAATATGTAAATTAAACGTCAGTTTAGTACCAAATATTTCACCTAGATCTATTTGTTGACTTTAGGCAATTTATTATTTTTAATAGTGTAATCAAACGCTATGTTATTGGTTTTTCTAGTGAACTTACCTGTATAATATTTGTCAGTGTTTAATGTTGGATCATTACCTTGGCACCAATTGAGCAATAACTCTAGGTAATTTTTCAAAGAAGTGCAGTCACTTTTATTTTCAACTATTTTAAACAATTTTAGATAGCTATTAATAAAACTATCACCTACAGAACTGAAAAACAATGAAAACAAAAGTGAAGGGCAAACATCATACCATAAGGTGATGTGATCTTACGCTAACGAGCTCCTATACCAGGTATGCGAGTGAACAAACCATAGACATTGCGTTAGTGAGTACTACAGCTGAGTACGTAGGGTGAATAAGGCTACCTCTTGTGTTTTGTGCATAGTGCACCTAAGAATTTAAAAAGGATTACCGAAAGAAGATCATGTGGACTACAACTACCGCACCGAGAAAGGATTAATTAATGTAATACGTAAGAATTAGATGTAAGTTTTATTAAACCAAGACAAGTACGATTACCTTTAAGTACATTTTTTTGTTATTGCTGCGATAATTACTGTTCATTCAAAGGAAAAAGGTAATCGAGCTATAGCTATTTTGTTGTTCTTAGTGTTAGGAATTGGGAAATTTTAGTCTTAACGTGTTGATGTGTATGGTGTTTTCTTTAAACCACGCCGTTGTATATATTTACATGCAAATTTGTCCATATATATATATATATATATATATATATATATATATATATATATATATATCTAATGTTCAATTTATTTTGTCGTCGTTTATTTGTGTCAATTGTGTGCCTAACTGGTTACACTTTCTGATAAGTGCATATTTTCGAATTTAAGGATCGATTGGAAATTGTGTAATGAACCAGATCGATCAAAAAATGTCATTTTAGCTTTGAAATATTTTACAGTCAAGCGAAGCAGAACGCTACTAACAAAGCACTTATTATTTCTATTCAGCATAAATTACAGTTTTGAGGTAATGAAGTTTAAACCTATTAATGAATGTCTAAATACGATTTTAAAGATAAAGTAGTTATAAAATATAAAGATATTATTGATGATACAGGATTTCGTTTATTTTATATAGAATTTTCGAAATTGGGAATATTTGTTTGATTCAAAGTTTTATAACAGTTAGAAATATAAATTTACAGGTATACGAGGGATACTTAAGAAGTATTCAAATTGACGTCTTACGATTTGGGAATTTTCATTTGTACAGGGTGTGTTCAATAAGTTTATGACGACCCGTGTATTTCAGAATTTTATTAAGCTTTTGGATCAATTTATTTTGAAGTATGATTGAATTTGAATGGTGAATGGTTTTACTGAGTACGCTGCAATCCTGTCTTCCACAGTCAGATAGGATTAATTTAACATCCCGCCTAAGACTATTTATTTTAGCAAAATTTAAGATTCTGGTGGCGCCTAGAGACAATTTTTCCGGACTGAGCTTTGTGACTTGTAGATTTATGGTAAGTGTAAGGAGTTTGAAACTACCGTTCAATCATTTTACTCCTTATATCGACCACGCCCATTTCCACTGTACCTGGCTTGGCAATCCGCTTACTTCCGTAATCCGAGGTCTAGTGCAGTTTGGTCGTGTAACACTATTATGTAGATAAGATCGTAGAACTTCAACAATGTTACTGTTAGTTCCCTTCACTAACATTTCGACTAGTTGTTTCGAATGAATTGTTAATAGCAATAAAGGCCTTTATTAAATAACTGCAAAAACAAGTTAACAGTTGTTAAACCATAAGATGGGATTCAGAATTATTACGTTTTTGAAATCTACCTTAAATTCAATCAACCACATTTTGAAAATTTACATAAATATTCACT
The DNA here is from genome assembly GCA_036346205.1 of Vesta saturnalis. Lineage (NCBI taxonomy): Eukaryota > Metazoa > Arthropoda > Insecta > Coleoptera > Lampyridae > Vesta > Vesta saturnalis. Next base: position 2,412,364 of record JARFJB010002049.1, read on the forward strand.
TATCGTGTCAGTTACAAATTAAAGAAAGAAAAAAGGGAAAAAACAGTCTCTATATGCTTGAAATTAAAATAACCTTGCGATCAACTGTTCGCTAATAAAACGAAAATAAAAAGAACACTAAATTAGTCACCAATTAAACTAAGTAAACAAAGATAAAAATAATTACTACAAACGAAACATGCATGTACTATTGAATACCAAGACCTTCGATTATAGAAAAGTGATACCCATGAAAAAAAGTTTTATTAATCTAACAAATAACTAGATTGCGTTGCAATAACTTTGTTATGATTTGACATTTGTTCTAATTATCGGTTGGTGATTATCTAGCACTTTATTATAATAAGTTTTTTATTTGTTTTCATCTCACATTCTCCTAAATTTTCTCAAAAGTGTTTTCAAAAATGTCTTATTCTACCACATAAACTTATGATATGTTAACCGTGTACTTTCAGTGTTATGAGAACGCTTGTATGGCCGAACGGGTATATGCAGCTACTATCCCGATAGAAGATATTTTAGTGGAAGGGTTTTTATACGAGTAGCTAGAAATCTGCGGGATATGATCAAGTACATCCTATTCTCCAGTACAATTAGAAACGAAGAAAACGTTATCAATGTTCTTGCGTATATTCAAATCAATCCTCATGTAGGCACCAGAATAATTTTGTTACATCTGAGAATCAGTAAATCGAGTATTCACCAAATTTTGAAGGATAACAAATTACATCCATATCACGCTGTTCTGCACAAGCTCTCTCAGAAACTGATTTTGATCGAAGATTAGATCACTGCCACTGGTTAAGGTCTATGATTGATGAGGTTCCTTAATTTTTTCTCGTGTATTATGGACTGATGAAGGCGATTTCACAAGCAGTGGAGTGAACTTACATAACATGCATTACTGGTCACTAGTCAATCCTCACTGGATGCGTGAAGTCAACCATCAAAATCGATGGAGTGTGAATGTGAGGTGCGGGATTCTAAGCGGCCAGATAATTGTGCCGTTTATTTTTAATGGCCACTTAAACGGCGAAGTTTATTTAAATTTTCTAATAAATGAGTTGCCTGAAACTTCTGGAAGACATTCTATTGCAAACAAGAACAGACATGTGGCTTCAGCATGATAGCTGCCCGGCACACTTTTCCCTGGAAAAATTACCCTAACTGCTGGATAGGTCGAGGCAGATTGTTTTCATGGTCAGTTAGGTCCCCGGACCTTACTGTGCTCGATTTTTATTTGTGGGGAAGAATAAAAGATATTGTTTTTGAAACACGTCCTACTGCCCCCGAAAATATGTTTGAACGAATTCGCAATGCTATAGTCAGCATTTCCAGAGCTGAAATTAAAGTCGCCGTATTAGACACCCGGCGTAGACTCAATCTTAGCATTGAGAACGACGGAAAACATTTCGAACGTTTGTAAAGATATTTTGCCATGATGACTTTTTAAGACTTATTTTTCGTATCGTTATTGCCCTTTCGTACTGTTAGTGTTCCAATAGTGTTGCCGTTTTATTGTTATAGCTAATAATAAAAAATAACATGAATTGTCTTTAATTATTTTTGTATAATAAATATTAGTAGTTAACTTCATAATTATTAAATGGAGAAAACGCTTTAGTTTCGCTTCCAAACACTACTGAAAACACTTTGTTACTCCATAATTACATTTTATTTATAGCTAATATTATTTGTCAATTGAAAAACAGGTTATTTCGAAATAACTCAAAAACGAATAAAGATAATAAACTGCGCTTTTCGCTATAATTTAGGTAATTTTCTTCTCTTGAAAACCACTCTTTAAAAAGCATACCATTCTATTTAGTTTTTCTGAGGAAATCACAAAATAACGCCATCTAGTTCGTGTAAGACAAAATTAATGGCCCCCAAAGAAGTTAGCATTTGAAAGAGATTTAAATTCTCTTTCAAACGAGTCCCCATTTGACTACCTTTCATTAGAAGGAGTGGGAGTACAATTTGAATATTTAATTATTCATCATCTTTTCCGACCCTTGCTGTTGAAGATACGACAAAAAGATATAAACCAAACTGACGCAGAACTAGTCAAGCTGTTTGTTGGTGTTATTAAAGTGGTATCTAATACAGGGTATTTTTGGAGACAAATTATTTTTTATTATTTGCTATAGCAGTTTCGCCATATTGCGGCAGTTTTAGAAACTTAAAAATATTTTCTAGCGATTTCTCTTGGCCACTTTAGTTATGAAATTTTTTCACGCGACGCTGTAACAACTATGGCTTCCCACGTATCCTACCTCGCCGCCCTTAGTGGGACACCCGGTATATTTGAGATTAACAATAGTTTGTTGCATGTATTTTTCAAACCAAGATGTGCTCATAAGAATGATTTTTTAGTAAATAACCATCACGTATTAGTATTATCTCATCTTTATTTTATGTCAACACGCAACTTACAATAACCTTTATTACTAATTACATACTGAAGAAGTATAAAAATACAGACGAAACGTAAAAGCTACAATACTGTTTAATAACAAATTAAACCATTTTAATCTACACCTTTCGAAGACATACAAAATGCTGCATTACAGTAAACTGTACTCTAACTTCAATGTTTTATTCAAATTCTATTTTCTTCATTAATGCAACTCACAGAACAAATTTCATTTTTCTTCTAACCTGCATATACACTGTGGGCCAAATTAATGTAGCCCCCTTTTCAATGTTAAATAACGTTTTTATTTCTTAATCGATTTTAGTGATTTTGGGACAGGATGTGCAAGCAGCATTTCTATACGCCTGATTTGAAAATTGAAATTGTACCAAGTCGACCAAACATATTTAGGATAAGTCAAATGACGTCTCTAGGCTCGTTGCCTATAGCTTATGAACCTGCAAAATACTCGTACGTAAAACTGTTGCAAAACTGTCGGAAAAGTGATATTTTATCCAATAACCAGCTCTCTTTATTAAAAGGAAAATATTTTTGTATTGCACTTTATAAAAACTAAATTCAATAATTTAATTAGTTAAGAATAGTATAGATTTTCATCAACATTTTAGGTGATCATGCGTGTAGCCACCGCAACCAAAAATGAATGTTTTGGTTGCTTACGTTTGACAATGACATTCCCTACGATATTATCATAAATCATCATTCATATCATTACATATTGAAATGGTTATTCTTAGTTTAGAAGATAATATATTAATAAAATCTCTCAGAGAATCCTATAATTATGGTGCAAAGGAGCTCATTCGTATGTTTCCTCAGAAAAATTGGAAATTGTCAACAATTAAGGAGCTGTTGGTTCATTTCAGAGAAACGAACGGTTCAATAACTACCAAGCCTGGCCGTGGAAGAAAAAGAACATCAAGGACACCTGAAATCATTCAGAAACTTCGTATAATTGTAATGTAAAGCAAAAACGACTTGAAAGGTATCAACGATTGTTACGAAGGTTTCGTGCAAGAGAGTAAATTAGTAAAATATGAGATGATAAGAACATATTTACCATACGACCTCCCAAAAATAATCAAAATAACAGAGTGTATTTAGTTGTGACCAAAAGCATCACATACCACTAGATAAACTTTTAATTCCCCGTGAACACTTTGCCGCTTCCGCAATGGTACCAGTTGGCGTGTCGTTGAGGGAAAACCTATAATTTTATTTTTGGATCCAAAAATCAACTCTGAGGTTTACCAAACCGATGTTTTGTAATGCTCCCCTACTTTTGGGTGCTATATTTATATTGCGCCCTTCTGGTTTGGTAACCCAACGCGGTTTTATTTTGCCTCGGCTTTGCTCAATCGGGTTTATTTTATAAACGGGGTGTGGTTCGTAGTAAGTACTGGATGGGCTTAACACTGTAACCTTAAATAAAATCCGTAAAGCATTTTTAACACGTATATTAAACAAATATTTACAATAAATAAAATAAACGGTAACTAACAAAATATGTAAGAACTCCCTGGTCCGGGTCCTGGCGTCACTGGGTGCGAAGTCGCTTCTGTGAACAAAAGATAGTCTTTTTAATCTATTCCTTACCTAAGAGGCAAAGTTTAGGTTACGGTCCTGCATGTACAGTAGCGCGAGCGTTATCCTTGATACAGTGGTTGATCGGAGCGCCAGCGCAATGAACTCGAATCGTTGAGAAAATCGATATCGTACTTATATGTTAGTAACTCTGGAGCGCTGAAGCAAGGATGTCCTACTCCTCGGGAAATAATACACGCGAATGCGCGTCTGCAAACGCGAGATCTCTGGACGGTCTTTCTCTAATTATAACCGGTTTAATGTAGGCAATTAGATTATTTATCTAACTAAATTAATTACCGATCTCTATACTAAGTTTAATTATTTATAATTAATCAAGGGAACAAAATACTTAATATTAAAACTACTCTAATAGGTTTACGTAATTTATTTACAAACGTTCTCGCACCAGGTATTTACGATGGTTAGGTGGACTACAAATTTATCTACAAATTTATACAACAGGTTATGGAGGTACTCTTCTGCGATTCACAGACACTGTGTACGGTTATTGTGTTTTGTCTGTAGGTAGTGTATGAGTTTCGAGCGGGATTTCAGTAATGCGCTGAAGACGTAGGCGATGGCCTGTCTTTACTGGATATACTAAGAGAAAGGTCGTAGGTCTTTACAGCCCTGTAACAACCCTTCACCCTCAGGTACTTTGTAAGATACGTCGGGGGCTACCCCTGCGTTCCTCTAGGTGTACTTTGTGGTGGCGAGTGACGATGGGATCTACCCTTCGTGCTACTCTAGGTGTCTGTATTGGCGAGTTCCGTCGGGGGCTACCCCTGCGTTCCTCTAGGTGTACTTTGTGGTGGCGAGTGACGATGGGATCTACCCTTCGTGCTACTCTAGGTGTTAGTGTACTTTGTATTGGCGAGTTCCGTCGGGGGCTACCCCTGCGTTACTCTAGGTGTATGTGGTATAACTCCTGGAGCTCAGCCCGGAATTATTTACGGTCTGTAGTGTTTGAGTGTAAATTGTTAGATTGTATAACTTTACAACTTACGTGTCTATCAATAGCAGTACAGAATTGAACTTTAGGTTGCCCGGTGCGTCGTGGTGCGCGTTATCGCCAGATCGCGAAGGACTCTTCGTCGGTGAACAACAGGTCGGTGCTTACACTAAGCAAACGGTGCGGCTGCGGCTACTGGTTTCTGGAACGGCTTGACTTGAATCTACTGAGATTCATCTCTCTTATATTATGCGCGTCGCGAGTTTATAAAGGTGCATCTGTGGGCGGTTTCACGGCTACCGTGCGGGGGATGCCGTTATGCGATTGGTTAAAATCGTTCTGACGTGCAGAAACTTACGGTTTCTTCGAAATACACGTCAGCGGTGATGAATAAATTATTTGTTGTGCAATATTGCGTAAGCTTATGAAATATTACATACAGGATGGTCCGCACCTAATTTATTCTAAAACACATATGTACAGGACGCTGGTTCTTTACAGTTTTGTCAACATACTGAAAGAAATAGAGGATGTGACTCAAAATTATACCTTTCAGCAGGATGGAGCACCTGTGTATACTCCAAGAAGCACGATAAGTTATGTTCGAGAAAATTGTGCTTCATTGAACTAGAAAACTGGCCACCAAACAGTCCCGATCTAAACCCGGTTGTATACACAATATGGGGTCTATTACAAAATATTGTGTATTTAAATACCAATTTTACTACCATTGAAGCACGGAAAAATCGTATCGTTGAATGTTGGCAAGAATTTTCTCAAGCAACAATGGCTGCGTCCATAAGGCAGTGGGGTAGAAGACTGCAACAAGTTATTGATAATGAAGGTGGACATATTCATGCTGGGTTTTTATAAATATTTAAATTTTAAAATTTAATTTACCGTTTGTTGTCTTTCCTATTAAGTTCCTTTGTTTTTACTTTTTCATATCAAATAAAGATTTTATTATTATTATTACTTTTTATTATTATTATTATATTAAAATGAGCCGAAAGACGTTATTTTACCTAAACCGAAATATGTTTGGTCCACTTGGTAGCTTTGTTACTAGGTCAATAATAATTAAATCAAGAACGCAGCGCATTTATGCGTTACATTAAATTGCAAGAATTGTTTATTACTTGTAAATAGAAAAGTAGGATATAGTTACTATGTGATATTGTATGTAATAAACAGTACTGAGTTATATACCACCAGTTCAATTACTCACGGGGTGCAAGAACCGGTCTAAAATCGATACAAGTGCATAATCAACACATATACTCTCAAATAACCCGAGATTAAACATGGTCCTTCGAGCCACTAACATCAGCAACCAGTAAAAGAAAAGCAAAAGAAAATTGTAATTTATCTATAACTTCAATGAACACATAATTTAAACATTGAATAATCTTTTCAATGTATGTTAAGCGGTGTAAAATGATTAATTTTGGACTAAACCTTAAATGTCGTGTAGTCGAATCCTTGTTGCAAAATGTTTATTAAGTTTTTAAAAAGTATTATACTTTTTGTGTATGTTTGAAAATTAGTACATCAATTATAAATTAGTTCTGTAGTGTAAAATGATTGGACCGTTAAAGCAAAAATTATGAGACAGGTTGTGTACAGATACAATCTTAGTGCTATTTTTGATGTAGGAGGACTATACAGGGTGGGTTTTTTTATTATTGGTATGAGGATCTCGGAAACCATAAGAGTTACAGATTTGCTTAAATGGGGAAAGATTTGTTTCTTTAGAAGAGTAATCCTGATACGCTTTTGTTGATTTAAGAAAATGCATGGCTTACTAGATATTTGTGCGGATAACGTCACCGTATTAGTTTTTTAATTTTGCTTAGCATTTTGAAGGTATGAAGCAAAGTTGATTTTTTTAATGGAAACCATAGTTGGCTATAACATATTTTAATATGTATTTTTCCTGATTGTAATGATAGGGTTGTGTCACTTATTTTAATAAATAAAAGCACAATACACGTATTTCTATTATTGGCTTTAACAAAAATCGTATCTTGCCATGGAAAACAAAAGAAATTGTTCGAAATTTCTACCATTATTACAAAGACACATTTTCAATACGGAGTTAATAGCATTCCTAATTTTACGCCCACCTAATCTGTTAAACGTATTAATAACAGCTTCCTGTAGCTCCTGCTGGGTTGTACATGATCGCTAATATCCGAGATCTTTTATTACTCCAAATACAAAAAAGTCTAAAAGTGAAAGATGCGTGGAACGTACAGTCCATAAAACATGACCATTTCTGCTTATCCTCGAGTTTGGAAAATTTTCATCTAAATATCTTTTAATTTATGCCTGATAGTGGGGTTACACACCGTCGTGTTGATACCACCGTATGTTTGCACGGGTTTGTAAATTTAATTCATCTACGATATTGTTAAAATCTACCCTAAGATATTGCAAATATCAATTTCCAGTTAAAGTTCCATTAAAAATAAATGGCCCAATAAGCTGCGCACCGCATCATAAATTGAAGCCAAACTTAATCTGAGATCGTACTTCTTGTAAACCGTGAGGATTTGCTTGGGCCCACAGGTGTTGATTATGGCGATTGAACATACAACAGTTTGTAAAATGTGTTTCGTCGGTCCATAATATCTGCATCGGAAAGTCATTAATTTCATGGCACATATTTATGAACCAATTACAAAAATTTTATCTTCTCTCATCAACACGATAGTACAAAGCTTGTCCAACTGGATATTTATAAGAATAGTATCTATGTTTCGCTAAAGTTCTCACTACCGTGTGTTGTGAGATTGCAGTGTCTTGTGGAATTTGCCGTGTTAATGTAGATGGATTTTGATTAACAACAGCTAGAACATTTATCTGCACGTTTTCGCCAATATTACCCCTATTTCTGGGCTTCACAAAACTCTCAAACTCTTTTAAATTGTTGAAGGTGTCTACAGATGGTTGACGGCGATCAAAATACAATAAAAAATTTCGGCCGCTCGTTGACTGTTTTTGTTATAAATGATGTAACATTCGATCATTTCAAGTTTCTCGAAATTTACGTACATCACAATTAGTTTTCTAAAGCAACTCCATACTGACAAAACCTATAAGAATTACACTAACGTCAAAAATGAAGATAAACAACGCTTCAGTTGCTTTACTTTTGTTTTCCATGGCAAGATATGATTTTGATTAGATCTAATAATAGAAAAACGTACATTATGCTTGTATTTATTAACAATAAGTGATACAACCAGTACATCACCACAATCATGAAAAAATGCACTGTTAAAATATGTCATAGCCATTTAAAAACTTTGCTTCATAACTGCAAAATGCTAAACAAAATTGAAAAGCTAGTACGGTGACGTTTAAAGCGTGTAAACGATTTTGGAGAATGTTACTTTTTTACAAATATCTAGTAAGCTGTGCATTTTCTTAAATCAACAAAAGCATATCTGGATTAGTCTTCTAAAGAAACAAATCATTTCCCATTTAAGCAAATGTGTAACTCACGCTTTCCGAGATCCCAATACAAATAATGAAAAAAAACTCACAGTTGTTCAGTTCGTTAGTTAAAACTTAAGCAAATGTATATGTAGAGTCTTACAGTTAGTGTATTCTAATTAGTGAACCAAGTTCAAACCAAGATGAATTGGTACTTTACCTTTCAGTTTTGTGAACAATCCTTTTGTATTAGTATCGCTGAAAACAGTTTTAATTTTATAAGAATAATTTTATTCATATATTTTTTACCTACGGAATTGTTAGAAGCTAACTAGTTAGCGATCTTTTCGAATTATTCGACGAAGAAGTTTTGCTGTAATTCCTTGAAAAACAGGATGAATGGCGAGGATCATGCAAATTGGTTTATAGATAGAAGACTTCTAATCAACAATTACAAGTTTACTTGAAAAAGTAATACTGATTGCCAATAGTTTCATGAGGTTTTTAATTTAGGCAGCTTATAAAATATGAAAAAGGTATTGCACTCATACTTGTAGTGAATTTCCGGTTTAAATTTGAAATCCTTTTGAAGTATGCGTTGGTACACATTAATATGTGATTAGAGGAACAAACAGTGGATAGATAAAAAATCTGGCCGATGGACTTCGGCACTACACTTTCTCGTATAAGGAAACTAACTGTTGCCCACAACAATTCTTAACTCCGTATAACTTGCAATATAATAAGGTATACTTACCTACAAAATTATTTTATTCTCATTCACCCTGTATTTTGCAAATCACTGTATATTTTTACATATTTGGATAGCATGAGAAATTAACTTTAAAATACTTGAGATTTGTTTTTGAAACTTTGATATAAAATATTAAAAAAAATTAAAATAATAATTTTGTTTATTTTCGGCAAAACCGGAAGTGCTAAAAATAATCCAATATATCAGTTTAGTAGGTAGGTATGTCTAGTATGTAATCCCTTTATGTCAAGATTTCATTTTTATTAGAAACATAAGGGATTGAAATTTTTAAATTTTAAAATCCGTTCCTGGATAAGATAGAAGTCTCATAAAGGTCATTATATTTTCGTTATATGTGATTATAAAGTATGTAAATTTAAAAGCTATACGTTGATAGGTCAGTCACTATAAGTTGCAATATAACAAGATATGCTTACCTCCAAAAATTATATTTTCTTATTCACCTTATATTTTGCAAATCACTGTATATTTTTATGCATTTGGATAGCATAAGAAATTAGCTTTAAAATACTTTAGATTTGTTGTTGAAACTTTGATATAAAATATTAAAAAAATTTTAAAAATAATTTTTTTTATTTTCTGCAAAACCGGAAGCGCTAAAAATATTTCAATATAACTGTTTAGCAGCTTTATATGGTTACATTTTATTTTTTTCAAATTTTAAAATTTTTAACTCCGGTCCTGGATAAATTAGAGAAATCTCATAAAGCTCATTATATTTTCGTTATATGTAACTACGTAAATTAAAAAAAAATGACCAGAGCCGTTTTTGAGAAAATCAATTTTGAAAAACAAGGGCAACTTTAACCCCGAAATTAAGGGCAACATTTTATTGTTTTCAAAAATATTTACTAACTGTTCGAAAGCACGTACTTTTACTTACGCAATTTTCAAATTGCAAGTAGCTTTTATGGTTTCTTAGTGCCAGCGCAAGCGCCGAAATGTACTAAAATTGCCATATTAGCCACCATTTTAAATTCAAAATTAAAAAAAAAATTTTGTTCGATCGGGGTTTAGGGTTACTAACCTTTCACCAAAGATAGACTCTCTGGCTTTGGTTTTGGAAATGAACCCCCAAAAAAACCACCCTCATTTCGCCCCCATTAATTGATTTTTACTAAAAGCCAGTTTTATAGTCAAATCTCATTAAAATCGATCAAATAGTCTCGGAGCTACACACAGACAGACATACACGAAATTTTTTTTTCGCGAAATCGATGTTTATCGACTCAGGGAACACAACGTTGAAATCCGCTAAAAAAGAGCGTCAAAATTTTTTTTCGATTGCAATACTTTCTCTTACTGGACGGGAAAATAATTAGTAGGTTTGAATAGTTCCAGATCAAGCCTAAAACATAGACTTAACGTAAATTATAATGAAATAAAAAATAAAATATAATAAAGATGGTAAAAAAAAGAAAAAGTATAAAAAAGAATTCATTGTTCCTCAGTACATGTTTTAGGCTATTCGAGAGGGCCCCTCAATGAAGTAGTAAAGTAGTTTTAAATCTTAAAAATTAGTAATCAAAAAAGGTATTGAAGCAGGGCCATACATATTCTAAAAATATTTTATTGTGTACAGGATGCCACAAAAAATACGGCAACATAAAGTTGTACTTTTCAAATGGAAGTATATATTTGAGAAGTTTTTTTGTTCTTTGGTATGAAAATGTTTTATACAGGGTGCACTTGAAAATCTCAATACGTTTGAGTTATAAAGATTTTGGTACTATATTTATCCTTAAATATCTTCTTTCATATGTAAAGACATTATAATGGATTTTTTTGCAAAGAATAACTCAAGATGTGACTTTAATTTTTTGTGTACGGAGCTAACTAAAGTATTATTTTGCAGATAGACATAATTTCCTTATTACAAAGATGTGGGTCTTTCAATTTTCTTTTGAATAATGTAATAATATACAGGGTGTTGTATTTAGGATAAGAAGTTATTTACATTTAAAACAAAACAAATGTAAATTCACATTTCTGGTACACCGTGTATAAAAATTAAATAAGTCATAATATTTCTTAAAAGATAAATGTCTGCACTAATTACATGGGGAGTTACAAATTCGTAGATTTGGTAGTAACCTCAAAATAAAATTTTTAAACTATGACGACATGTTTATTAGAAAGTGGTTATTTGTCAGAGTAGAAATAAAATCGACAGTGAAAACTGTACCACTCCATTTAAAACAAGAAAAATAAGTTATGTACCGCTGTTATGGAACACTCTGTATATGTGGAAATATTGTTACGTTATAGCGTGTTTGAATTCAAGCAACTTTTGTATAAAACATTTTTTTTCTACTGTGTACAGTTTACAGTGCAAATTCACTTTGACGCACTATATACAGGGTCCATTAGTACGAGAAAATCCAATATTTCGTTAAATATACCACATGTAAAAAAATGTTTCAAACAGAAGTTACAGCAATTGCTACATTTGTAAAATAGATTCAGGTTATTTGAGGCATTTTAACGAGATATTTTTTAAATGGCATCGGCAGTATGTTTTTCATCATAGAACTCACCACAGCGATCTACACACGTCACTATATTTTCTCGAGAAAATTTTGCTGCGTTGCCAAGTTATTGCCACAAATATGAAAATTTACTGGAAACCGCTTCATCATAAATGAATTACATAACAGTTTACTAATAACATCTTAAGCAAAACGTTTGTATAGTCACAAAGACAAAGTGTGTATAAAATGTATGGGACAACATTAAATGTTGTTTCATACACAGGGTGTTTATTATGAAGGCACAGAATCATTACATTTTAATGGGCCAAAACTTAATTTTTTTAATGGAACACCATGTATATCATCCCGTGCTCTTGTAAAGCTACTAAATCCCTTCAATTTATGTATACATCATATGGTCTCTACAACTAGTATTTTTTGAGAAATTATCCGTTTGATGAAAATTTTACGCTTGTACAATTTCACACTTTTGAATGGAATTCCCTGTAGGTTGTAGGTATAACATTCCATAGTTTATAAAATTTCTAAATTCACTTGATCTATCTTAATAACTATGACCTCTAAAACAGTAACATCATTTAAGGATGTACAAGTAATCAGAATGTAAATGTAATCATTGATTACATTTGCCCCACATAATATCATGTATTCAAGTGTAAAATCTATTGATAAAATTTTGTATCAATAATGATTACAAGATAACGATACAGAACAATCACTTTATTAAGTGCTCAAAATGGCCACCATTTACTTCTAAATAATAAAACTTGACTTTTAATGTAACCCCACAAAAATAAATCTACTTTCGTTAATCGTGGGGAACGTGGTGGTTAACGGGACATGCTCTGCCTATCCACCTGTTAGGAAACCTGTTATTTAAAAATGTGTTGACTAAAACGGTGTTATGAACTGGAGATCCATCATGTAGGAAACACATTCTTTGCTTGACTGGATTGGGCAAATCTCGTATTAAATGGGGTAATTGATTTTGCAAAACATTCAGGAAAATTTCTCCGGTTACCTTTCCATAATAAGAAATACGGCCCGATTACATATTTTCCCACGATTCAATCCCAAACGTTCAAGGACCACCTTGAAGTACCTGTTCCGTTCAATTTTTTCTGAAACCCATTCACTTATTTTTTTTTCAAAATCATTGGGTAATAAGTAGAGACGGGCAAATGCATATTTGCATATTTTTTGTAATTGGGCATACGAAACTTTTTCTTAAGAATATGTACGTTTTTTAACATTTAGGCCCCAAAATCACAAATTTTATTTTGCATATACTGCATATATAAGGCGTTTTACGTTATTAGAGCATATACGAGGTGGTAACAGCATGAAAGTGCATGTTTGCGTCTTTTTTCCGTTCTTTCTTATGTTAGAAAATAAATTTACCAATATTTGTATCGAGATTTTTAAAACTTTAAGCTTGTAATTTCGTCAACTCTCTGGAAGTTATTTTAACAGACACAAAGATTTGTTTACTCAAATCTTATACCTGCTTTTATGCTTTAAGCCGCTTTAAAACTTCTTAGAAAGTTAGGTATTTGGGAACTATGTTAATTAGTACTTTAGTAATATGCACAATAACTACATTGCAGTTATTGACGAAGGTACGTCGGTATTTTTGATGTTGAAAATCTTGGAATTTCCGTTTTTTTTTTTGTTTAAGACTGGTGGGGTTGTAGTTTTTGCAAAAATTTCATTCACTTGTAGCCGTTTGAAGTCAACATGCCAAAAGTGGGCAGCTCTAGGAACGATCTAATTAGAAGGTGGTTGAAATTGTATTCGTGTTTTAAATACGATGGAAGTGTAGTGTTTTGTATTATTTGCGAGAAGGAGGTATGTATGACATGCACGCTTTGTTCTAGTGATATTATACTCATATTAAAGTAAACCTAAATCTTGCTAAATACTTTTAAGCTGTTTTTGTGTAACCAATAAAATATAATAAATAATTATTGTTAATTTCGTTATATAGTTTTTAGGAATACATAAATAGTTGTAACAATTAGTATTGTATTAGTATTGAATTTTCTTAAAATCCTGATAAAAGTAAAATTTTTTAGCGCATATGTTAGTGCATATATGGCTATATTACTGCACATTGAGTGCATATTTCTTCACTTTTTTATTGCATATGTAAGTGCATATATGCAGTATCTTTGCAGCATATCTGACCGTCTCTAGTAATAAGTCTTGAATCCTTTGAATGTGGTATGGATGCAATTTGTTTTGTTCATTGGACAACAGTACGACTTATGTCACTTTGATTTAAAGTTTCTCTAGCCGATATGTTAGGATTTTCTACAACCTTTAACATAACAGTCATCTGATTATCTAGTATGAATGCAATTTTTATTCTTTCGCTATGTCAATAAGCAACATTTCCATTTTGTGTAAACCTTAACAATAAACTTTCAAATGCTTCTTTTCTAGTCTGTTTTCTAAGTGGATATTTTTGATGCTATAATTTTGAGGCCAATAAACAATTTTTGTGATTTTTACCCAAAAGAAAGTCATATCTATCAACTCTTGAGTGTCAAAATTTAGTTTCGCAAACTATTTAGTCGACGTGCATGAGATGCTATTTATTCTGAAAGTACAAAATTGAAAATGATAGCTACTGATAATAAAAGATAAGATTTCCATTAACTGACATTTCTGAAAATAATAGTTTTAGATTATTACTAAAATTGAAAATTTAGAATTTTAAATAGAATTATAGATTGTTCCATTAGAAGCCATGAAATTGTGCAAGAGTAAAATTGTCATTAAACTGATAGTTTCTAATAACATAATAGTTTTAGAGGTCATAGTTATTAAATATCTATCTCAAATAGATTTAGAATTTTATAAACTATGGAATGTTATACCTACAGGTTGTTCCATTAGTAAAATGAAATTGTCAAGGTAAAATTTTCATTAAACGGATAATTTCTAAAAATACTAGTTATAAAGACCATGTCTAGACATAATTTGAAGATTTAGTATCATTGTAAAGCATGTAATAATATACATCTTGTTTCACAAAAAAAATAAGTTTTGGCCCGTTAAAATGTGATGACTTTTTGCCTTCATATAAACACCCTGTGTATGAAAAACATTTTCTTTTGTCCGTACGTTTCATACACTCTATATTTGTAATTATACAAACACTTTGCTTAAGATGTTATTAGTAAACTGTTATGGAATTAATTTATAATGAAGCCATTTTCAGTAAATTTTCATATTTTTGGCAATAACTTGGCAACGCAGCAAAATTTTCTCGAGGAAATATAGTGACGTATGCAGATCGCTATGGTGATTTCTATAATGTAGAAACATACTACCGATTCCATTTAAAAGAAAATCAGAGCACCATGTATACATGAAACTTTGTCCACCTTATATTATATTGGTCTCTCACGGCGTTCTCAGGAAGGTTTAAAAACAGTTCGTGTACCAAAAGATCGCATTAACACGTCACATGGAGTAATGAGTTCAGATTATATAGTCGTAAATAAAAGAGTTGCTCAAGATTCGACACTGCGACCTTTACTTTTTAATCGATATATCTCAGAAATAGTCAATACTTTTGAAGTCAGTACAGTTCACAGCTATGCTGATTTATTTTTCTTGTAATAATGCTACTATAGAGGAGTCTATACATTTGCTTACCCAAGATTTACAACTTTTGTCCACCTGGGTGGACTTTGCGACTTTGCGACCATAACTAAAAATATTTTCGAAACTTTGGATTAATTATAGATGCAAATCTCACATTCACCTCTCATATCTCGAAACAAATGTCTACAGCTTATTCAAAATTGTGTTGTCTGTATAAATTTAAATATGCACTTCCAAGTAAGATCAAGCTCAAGCTTATAAACTCTTTAATCTCAACCTCATTTGATTATTATGATTGTAGTCTATGGAAAAAGTTTAAGCGTGCAAGATAGTAACAGAGTTCAGAAATTACAAAATTCTTGTATGCGATTTGTATTTAATCTCAACAAGCGTTAACGCATCACTCCCACGTATGTAGAACACCAAATTTTAAAAATAGCAGACCGTGTATGTTACTTTCTGTTACGTACATAACATTTTAACTTTAGAGGAACCTGAATATTTATATAACAAATTAAAATACCGACAAACTCTTAATCCTCGGTACATCAGGGACAAATTTTTGCCTTATATTTCAGCTCACTCAACAACATTTTTTGAGAACAGCTTTTCCTATTCAGCACCATCCCCTTACAACAAGGCGCTAACTGAATTTAAAAACCTAAGCTTAGCTTCATTTAAAAAACAAATTAAAAATTATATACTGCTCAATAATTATCGGAGAAATATGTAACGATTCTAGAGATTCACTATACACACTTTCATAAGCATTCTCATATACTTTCACATACATTCATTCATTCTCCCTCACATCCAACCCTTCCTGTGTCTGTAATATTATCCTGTCCCGCGGCCAGACGATCTTGACCAGTCCCTAGTATCCTGACCTGTAGCCGATAAATACTAGCGTGATAAGAATCCTGCACTTAGATTATTATCCTGCATTTATAAACATTCATTTATTTATTCTCACTTACCCTCGACGCTTCCTGTAACATATTAACCTGTATCTGTAATATTATCCTGTCCTGCAGCCAGACAATCCTGACCAGCAACTAGTATCCTGACCTACATCCAATAATACTAGCCTGATCAGAATCCTGTCCAGCATCCTGTATCACCTTATCCCGCACTTATATTATCATCCTGCCATGCATTTATTCATTTATGCACACGTTTCGGCAAAACATTCTTGGAGCCCCGAGCAAGGTGCCTAAACGTGACAAAGGTACGAAGTAACTAGTTTTCCGGAGGTGCTGCTCCATAAAGCTAACTATTCAATGCCTGTTCAATGCCAATAACCATCCCTTTCCATATAACACCCGTGTACGAAATAGAAAAGCCACATCATAGGGGGAGTACTTAATTAAACGGAGGTTAGGCCCCGAATAATTAACTACTTCTACTACTGGTACTCCTAGCCTTAATCATTAAACCCTGTAAACGTTGCTGGCAGACTCGGAAGACGCTATTACAGTTCCCCACGTAGCAGTCGGAATGTCCTGTCAATATGGATATAATTTCTGTTACCAGCCTGCCAGATAACCACCCTAATTAGCGGTTTAATCATAACAACCCCTACCTGGATATATAAACGACCTGACCTGTATGTAAAACCCCTGTTTCCAGTTATGATTTTATTCATAAGAAATGTAATAATACTTACCCCCTGTTAATAATTCCACTAAAATCCAGAGTTCAATTAATTTAATTGAAATAAACTATTAATAACGACAGGTCATTATGACAAACTAACATTCACACATAATCAGACATTTAAATACCCCATTCATCTGTAAATAATCCCTTTGTAAGCCTGACTCCAGATCACCCACCTGTAATTACACTCAGAGCACGTGTTCATTATTTAATTAACCGTTTTAGTAATGACAATTTCACATATTACTAAACAGCTGTTTAATTATCCAGCGGCGTCCTATAGCATTCCAATACAGGGATCATCATAATCAAATTATTAGTTTTCAATTTATTTATTTATTTCAATATTTAGTTTAGTTTGTTTTATTTTACATTATTATAACCAAATAAATTTGTTATAACCGACTACGACTCATACTTCAGGTATTCACAAAGTAGTGAATCCCGACCTGAGCAACACACTGAGGGCAATATAAAAGTACAACAGAGAAGGTTTTACACGTTAAAGCAGCATTCGGCTGAATTCCAATAATAAAGACTATTATATTTTTTTCAGGGGTCGTGCCCATTTTCTCCCACTGAACTTTTTTGTGGTGCGCCACTAGTAGATGCTAAAATACAATATTTTTCTGTTTTATTTAGAAACTTTTTGATCTCTTGTAGTTTTTTCGTATCTGCGACCGTTATCGAAAAAATAAAAAAATAAAAACGATTAATTCATTTAAATTTCCACGGGTATTAACTATTTCATTTAATTCTTCTTTCCGTGTTTATTTTTTTTGCGTTTCGGTTCCATCTCTTAAACGCCCTTTTCAGGAAGTCAAACACTGACACGTAGTTGACGTGAACAGGGTATATTGATATACCTATTATTAGGTTCTGTATCAGTAGATTGAGATCTACGTGTAACAGGACCATGTCGCTCTAGTGAAGAATCGTGTGCTGCAGTATGAGTTCAAAGTCGTTTGCAAGCCGTATAAGACTATTTCCCAATTACTTTATCCGAAAGATAAAGTTCTTGGCGAAAACCAAAGTGTTTATGAAATAAACAATGGATGTTTTAAATCTTACATTGGGCAAACAAATACAAGAATAACTGTACGAGCACAAGAACATAATTTATCGATTAGACAAAAAGTTCTATCATCATCTTTAGCAGGTCATACATTAGAAACTGGACATAACATTAAGATTGACGGAGTTGAATTACTCGCTCCAGAAAACACTCTATGACAAAGAGTAATCAGGGAAGCCTTTGAAATAGAGAGACGACCTCACTTATTAAATAAAAGGGATGACGGCCAACGACTACAACATATATGGAAGCTTATACGAAGCGTAACATCAGCTCCTGTTTATAAATCATCACAAATGACATCAACTACTCATATTAAAGCACATGATTCGTCACTAGAGCGATATGGTCCTGTTACACGTAGTCATACACGTAGATCTCAATCTACTGATATAGAACACTAATAGTAGGTATATCAATATATCCGGTTCACGCCAACTACTTGTCACAGTGTCTGACTTTTTGAAACAGGATTCTAAGGAATGGAATCGAAACGTAGGAAAATAAACGTTAACACGGAGAGAACCCAGAAGAATTAAATGAAATATCTATATATATATATATATATATATATATATATATATAATTATATTAAAAATTAATTAAAAAATTAAAATTATTATTATTAATGTTAGGGGATAGGGTTCAATTGATTTTTAATTATTGTTGGCAAAAAAAAATTTACCTTTAGTTTTTAATTATTATAAACATTTAAATCTTTTTCGTGAAATCAAAAGAAATTTCATTTCACACATGTCAATATTCATGTTAATAATTAAAGTGTAATTTGTAATTAATAGTTTCAATGTGAAACAGACTTCGTTGGAATTTGCACAAATTACGCATGCGTTGCGTCTTTACTAACTTAATTAAATGCAGCCTGTCAAAAATTTTACCAAAGGATCTAAAATTAGTGAGTACAATTTTGATTTTGTTCAAAGTAAAATTATTATTTTATAATTACACCTGTTCATTGACTTTTCAGATATTGATACATGTTGTCGCAGAAACATTTATACATAATCAAACAAAAAGCATAAATACAGAACATCAAAAAAATAATCAATGCTATAGTGGGTTATGATAGAAAACTCACGTGTTGTAATTTCCATATTCCATACTGACATTGGACGTAGACTTCTTTCCATGTATCGATGATACTGCCTTGCTGTTGAAATAGGTGCTGCTTATATTCCATAACTTCATCCAAATCCATTAACTGGTGATAACTCTTCCTCGTGGTAAATACGATGTACTGATATGTTATGCTCATATACTTTCAGACAAGCGCTTTATTTTATTTGTATATTTAAATGTTGGTTTAAATATTTAATAATTTTTCGGAAAAATAAACATCAAATCCAAGGATTTTATTGACATAAAAAAATACATATCACCCAATGTTTAAACACGATTTCGAACTGAAACGATTACAATATTATTGACAATTATAATCGGTAACCTTAGTTTTAAATTTTGTTATAGGTTAAAACAATTGTTTCTGAAATCTCAACTCTACGTTGATCGCGTTTCAAATCCGATAATGTTAACGAAAATTGTAACTTACATGTTAACAAAAACACTACTAGCAATGTGACTCGTTAGTCACTAAAAATTACAAAGGCAAGAGAAAGCAAGAGAGAGAGAAATCAGGAGCAATTCCTTTTATACTTTTCTCATGGATACCAAATTTTCAATTTTTTTTCTACATTACACACAAAAGATCCTAGCATCTGATTGGTCTAAACAAAATTGTTAAATTAACTAAAACATAAATTATGCCATAACTTTCTTAAATCGCCTCGGATTTGCTTTTCAAATACAAATTTGGAATCAGGGCAACTTTCTGCATAAAAGGACACCTCACAAGCCCTATTTCCCTTTAAAAATTTACTTTTTTACAAACTAAAATCTAAATTTACTAATATCTAACAAATTTTATATTTTACAACTAAACTAATTACATATTCAAATTCTACATAAAAAACTGTTTAAGAATACCCCTATTTCAACCCATTTTACCTAGTTTTAACAAAATTTCCACTTTCATACCTTAATTTTAGGTAGTTAACCCAACTTTTCTAATTTTATGTTTAGATTACATATTTACTGTTAATTTCTTTGTGAAAATGAGGGAAACCTACTATTATATGCTTTTATAATTTATTCTAAACTTATCTTATCCTATAAAAACAATAAATTTCTAAAATTCTTAAATATAGTACTTAACCTAACTTTACATAATTTACTTTTTTCTTGCGTTTTAAACGTCTATATCACTTGAAATGTTTATCTATTATGTTCTTATATCTGTCTCTAACACAATTACTGTTTATTTGTACTCCATAGTTCATAATTTTGCCATTTCACGTTTCCATATTGTTAATACATTTTTGTAAATTTTTGTATAAAAATTGTAATTATATATTAAATATCATATTGCACAAATGTTGTTCATGTTCTTAGCTTTGTTTCTAAGTCACAACCACTTCTGATGCACTTTTTAAACACTTTGTCTGTGAATTACTAATATACTGTGTTCGTACCATACCTTTTTTTATAGTTCGCAGAGTTTATGCATTGTACCTATTACTATACATGTTCTACACATTAGAATTATCGTACTTCATATGATCAATATGTCACGTGTTTAAATTGCTTAAATAAATTGATTTAAATGTGAAATTACATGAATATGTTAAACGAACCCAATCGTACACACTAATATGAATCATGTTGACCTTTCTTACATGCTACTGGTATAGCTCTCATTGCGTTTATGAATATAACAACCTTGTGCATACCTCACAAATCTTGTTCTGTTGCATCTAAACCATATTTTTATACTCGTATACTATTTTTTTTTCCATAACGAACTGTATATTTCTTTAATTTTATTTAAACTTGCATACCATATAGAATTTAACCTCGATCAACTCTAGCCCCTTTATTATGACTATTTCTAACCATCTCAATATATATATATATATATATATATATATATATATATATATATATATATATATATATATAACAGGGTGTCAGTTTTTGTAGACAAACTTTAACAGGAGATAGAACACATGTTTCTAAAAGAAAAGTTCCTATAAACATATGTCGTAGAAGGCTTCGTTTCTAAGATACAGGGTGTTGAATATAATTTTTTTCTCAAATTTTCATTATAACTCATAAACGAATGCTTAGATTTTTTTCATGTTGGGGGGATAATGTCTATTAATTAAGGGCATAAAACAAGCGATAAGAATGTTCACAAACTTGCGGAGTGGAGGGGGTGCTCAACCCCTTTCATAAACAGAACTTCTACGCCAATGACTATTTTAAAAAAAACTGTTATTTTCATTATCTTCATACAGTTTAACAAAAATAATGTACCTTCTTCTGTTTCGAAATTCCTGTGCGTTTCCGAGTTATTTTGATTTTAGTGTTTGATGTGGTACTAAGTTAAGTAATGTGCTTTATGTGAATAATTGAATATAAAGTTTTAATAAAAAGATATAATAAAACATTTAGAGCCATTTTAGTACCTAACGATCGTTTCTTTAAAATTTCAAATACATTTTCATTTATAAATAGGTAGGTTATCGGTTTTTTAGTATCCATTGTTATTATCCTCGTATAAAAGAAATGCATAATTATTATTGTTATGCGGTCAATACTTTCTGTATAATTATGTATGTATCAATTTCGCCATAAACATGTATGTAGTTTTAAGTGAGATTCTAATAAGTTATAGACCGCTGCTCATTTGCTCTCATTAAAGAGCCGCCACTGTATCAAGCCATACTCAAATACAAGACTTTTGTAAATTGAAATCTGTTTAGTACACTAATTTTAACAATCCTTATTTATTATTGTAACAATACTTAATTAATAATTGTAAATTAATAAGAATTCTTAGCAATAACGATTTATAAATAAATAACAATAACACTAGTATAATAAAATTAGACACTTTGTTCAAAATGTAAACCGTTCTTTCAATACACATTTCACAGCGACGTACAATAGAACGTCTTAAGTTAACTAAATGATGCACCCTTATTTCATTGCAACAAAATATGATACCCTTGGAAAACAAGTAAGTATTAAATTTTATATTTTGAAACGACAGTTTGACTTTTTACAAACACTTGCTTCATCTTGAATAATTTATCTGTTATTAATTATTGTTTTTAAGTTCAAAAGTTATTTCATTTGATTTGCCAGCTTTTAATTAGTGTAACATGCCGTTTACATTTACAAATAGCGAACAAGCCGACATTCTTTTTAGTTATGGGTTCACAAATGGGAATTCAAGGTACGCAGCTAGGGAGTATCGGATAAGATTTCAATAGACGACAACCTCATCATTCCGTTTTTGTGAGTATGCATCGTGGATTTGTTAACCAGGGTTTGAAAAATGAACATGGGGGCGACAGAACAACCGTGGACGAGATAGAATTGGAGAGGTATATTACGTGAATTTAATAGGAACCCCACGACAAGTACTGACGTACTGCTGTTGCTCTTGGTATTTCCCAAAGTAAAGTTTCCGGGTTTTAAAACGGGATCACAGACGCCCATATCATTTTCAACCTGTTCATGGTTTATGTCCAGGTGACGCCGAACGAAGACTTAATTATTGTAGGTGGGTTCTTAACTCCATTCAAAATAATAGAGATTTCTTATCCAACATCCTGTGGACTGATGAATCCTGTTTTACTCGTCGTGGTATCGTGAACTTTCACAATCTGTATATATGGGCACATGAAAACCCACATGCCATTCAACCAAGAAGTTTTCAACATGAATTTAGTACAAATGTCTGGATTGGAATTTACGGCAACCACGTGTTGGACCTTATTTCTTGCCACAACGTGTAAATTCAGAAAATTTCCTACAATTTTTAGAAGAAGAACATGTTAATATGTGGGAAGACATTCCTTTGAATTTAAGAGGACATTCTTGGTTTCAGCTTGATGGATGTCCGGCCAATTATGGCAGAAATGTAAGAAATTGGCTATACAATAACTACCCGGGAGGTGGATAGGTCGTGAAGTCCAGTGGCGTGGCCTCCTAGATCCCCGATTTAACGCCACTTGACTTTTTGTATGCGGATTCATGAAGGAAAAAGTGTATACCACTCCGGTTAATACACTTGAAGAACTTCACAATCGCATCAGAGATGCTTGCAATGAAATAAGGGTGCATCATTTAGTTAACTTAAGACGTTCTATTGTACGTCGCTGTGAAATGTGTATTGAAAAGAACGGTTTACATTTTGAACAAAGTGTCTAATTTTATTATACTAGTGTTATTGTTATTTATTTATAAATCGTTATTGCTAAGAATTCTTATTAATTTCACAATTATTAATTAAGTATTGTTACAATAATAAATAAGGATTGTTAAAATTAGTGTACTAAACAGATTTCAATTTACAAAAGTCTTGTATTTGAGTATGGCTTGATACAGTGGCGGCTCTTTAATGAGAGCAAGTGAGCAGCGGTCTATAACTTATTAGAATCTCACTTAAAAACTACATACATGTTTATGGCGAAATTGATACATAATTATACAGAAAGTAATGACCGCATAACAATAATAATTATGCATTTCTTTTTATACGAGGATAATAACAATGGATACTAAAAAAAACCGATAACATACCTATTTATAAATGAAAATGTATTTGAAATTTTAAAGAAACGATCGTTAGGTACTAAAATGGCTCTAAATGTTTTATTATATCTTTTTATTAAAAACTTTATATTCAATTATTCACATAAAGCACATTACTTAACTTAGTACCACATCAAACACTAAAAATCAAAATAACTCGAAACGCACAGGAATTTCGAAACAGAAGAAGGTACATTATTTTTGTTAAACTGTATGTAGATAATGAAAATAACAGTTTTTTAAAAATAGTCATTGGCGTAGAAGTTCTGTTTATGAAAGAGGTTGAGCACCCTCCACTCCGCCACTGTGCAAGTTTGTGAACATTCTTATCGCTTGTTTTATGTCCCTTAATTAATAGACATTATCCCCCAACATGAAAAAATCTAAGCATTCGTTTATGAGTTATAATGAAAATTTGAGAAAAAAATTATATTGAACACCCTGTATCTCGGAAACGAAGCCTTTACGATAAATGTCTATAGGAACTTTTCTTTTAGAAACATGTGTTCTATCTCTTGTTAAAGATTGTCTAAAAAAACTGACTCACCCTGTATATACGCGTAGCTTGATTTTGTGACATTATTAAAATTGATGGATTGGACTTAGGGTTTGTTTTTATTTTATTAAACAATTAAAGTTTGTTTTGTACAGCCCAATACTACCGTTTAATTTAGTGTATTTTACCTTTTATGTTTTATGACAAGAGAGTCTTTTGACGTTTAGAAAAAAAATGTTATACATGATACGTTTCAGCAATTATTATATCAATTTGAGCGTGTTTAAAGAAAATCCAAAATGTCTTATAATTATGATTTTGGTCTCACTTAAAATGCCCTCATGTTAACAAAAAATTATAGTTTTTTGTAGGAAGTTTATTTAACATGAAACAGACCATTTTTGTTTATTCAAATCAAAAGATTGCTTCACAAACATTTAAATAAAATAAATTAACAACAAACTGTCTGACCTAGTCTATGATTTTATTATAGGAAGCTTCATTTTACCTTTTTGACCAAATCATATAAATAAAGTGTTTTCAGACTAATTATTTCTATTTTCTTAATATAGTAATCTTTTTTACAAATATAATTATGTTGGCAGAAACGCGTTGAACACATTTATAGCAGGCATATTTACACATTATAAATTCTGTTCATAATACATTGTGCGGAACTGTTGTAAAATTACAAATTAGGATGCTTTGGCAGAGTTCGACTTATTTGCATTAGGAAAATGAGGGGATATAGTTACATCGCACGTTTTGTAAAATACCATGCCTCATCAGATTTCAACCGCAAAACAATTCTCATTAAAAAGTTTCCTCAATAGGTTTGTTTATACACACTATTCTTTGATATTTCTATTTAAAATGTTAGAGTTTACTTAACGAGATTCACGTTAAAAGGCTCTAGTACTCCTAATTTAACAAAACTAAAGCTGTTAAGAGTTGGTATACTTAACCTTAATGTGGTAAACCTAGAAATGAAGTTTTAACTTCCTCTGAATGAGGGTAAGTAAAACAATACGTCAGAGAGCCAATCTTTTTCCCGTATGAGTTTTGCATTATGGACTATTACGATATGCTCTACTTCAGCTTTTTTTATATATACACCCAGTGTAACGTAAACAAATGTAAACCTATAAAATATTCATTGTATGAAAGTAACGAGAAATAAACACGATAATGTCTAAATAGGTAAATACCTCCCTAGTATATAAGGTACTTCAAATTTGTTATGAATAAGAAATTTTTATGCGAATTGTCGTGTTACTTTAACAATAAAATGAAGCACTAAAATATGAATAAGAGCCAGAGCAACATAAAAAAAAATTTTGTGTTGGTTGCAGTGTGAATTATTCATCAAAAAATGGCTTTAAAATATATTATTGGCTTGAATATGTGTAAATGATGCAGTAAGAAAATGTTTAAATGTAGCTTGGATAAGGGCATAAGTTTTTGGTACTAAAATAATGAGCACTTAAAACTTATTCGTTCTAAATTGATTTAATTAATAAATGAAGCAACTACACCTACAGTTATTAATAACATAATTTTAGTTGAAAGGAAACCCAAAATAAAGTTCAAAGTTGGAATCATCAAGTTCAGTTTCAACAAATTTATACAACTTGATCAACTCAATTTAAACTTTAGAATTTTCTTTAGTAGGATAATGAATCTATTTAATTGGAAAATGTCTTCCAGTCGGAGGTATTGTCCTCTCCCTAATTTACGCATCTATTACATCAAAACGATTTATGGGAAAACTTATACGCTTTTTTGCTGTTATAAAGTTTCACAGTTTTTATTCACATATTTAGTATCTTTTTAAAGTGAATATTCAATGATAGTTGTTTTAAGTAAAAGTCAAACATAAATCTGAAAACAGATAAGAGAATTTAAATAGTGCTTTATATGGTAATTTAAGTGTATTCGTTGGTAGAGCAAGCAAGCTTAAGTATAATCGCCTACATATTAACGTACAAATTATCTAAAAAACCCTTAGTCGAGGAATACCGTTAGGAAAATTTAAATTTTATCTTCTTACATAAGACTTTGGGTCAAATGTGCTTTCATAAATTCTTCCCACCTGCTGGAAGCACAGGTGATAAACTTATTCATACTCTCTCTAGGCAATATCTACTTGACAAACATACGTTTTTTTATATCTTTATGCTTTATAACATAAAAATATATAGAATTTTGGAATAAATAAAAATAATTATTATTTTGTCAAACTTTGAAGTACAGGGTGGCCAACTAAGAATGCGAGGTGCTGTGTCTGGGAAACTATCCATCGTAGAGGCTTGCGCAAAAAAAAGTTTTACTGAAACGGCCAATACAAAAACCTGGAAAATATTTTCATGTTTCTGAAATGCCCGCTAGGGGGCGTAAATGCAATCTTGAATCTAAAAAAGGGATGTTTCTGTGAATTCTGCTATATTAACCTAATAAAAAAATAACTGATCTTTGAAGTCGAGGATAATCTGAACTTCTTTTGTTTGGCACTTTTTGACGTATTGTCAGGGTATTTTGAACACCCTGTATACGTAGTGGGTAAGTTTGTTTGTAATTCTATTCACTAAGTTAGATTTCGTATGTATATTTTTTTTTGTCTGAGAGCTTACTGTAGATAATGAATGTTTTGCTTGAATGGGTCACGCTGTATGTAAAGGAATTTTAGAAATATGTAATGTGCGTTAAGGAATTAATTATGATAGGATCATGATTTTCTAGCGATTTACCGTCAAATTTTGCTGTTGAATTGAGTTTTATGAATGAATTTGTTCTACGTGTGTAGCGACCTTTAGGGATGGTGTGTGGCGAGCTTTAGTTTTGTTTGTTTGTGAATTATTATTCCGTAATTTAGATTGTTTTCCTTATTATTCCCCGTTATTGAATGTTGAGTAGCGTATTATTTGCAAATAGTTGTATATAAGTGTAAATAAGGTTTATTTCGTTTGATTTCCGTAAAATTTAATGGAAAGTTTTGTAAAATTACGTATCTTAGAGCAAGAACGTAGATTTAAATGCATATGATGTCATGCTGGCGACATAAAGTCGCTTAATTATAGTGGTTCAGATTAATATTGAGTATGTTGGTTTTGAATCGTAGAGGTAGCATGTGGGACTAATTGTTTGTACTTTAAGGAAAATATAGAGATATTTTGCACGTTAAGTCTGCTGCCGTTTGAGATTTTGAAAACTATCGAGTCCTTACGGATGAAAACGAAGTTTGGGTGTAGGGGTATCAAATCTTCCCCTTCCGTTTTTTTAATTGGTGGAACTAAATTAGATGAGATTTTTTTTGAGTGGTGGGATTCAAAATCCAAGATGGATTTTTGGTAATAATTTGGATGATTCTGAAACTGATCGCGCTCTCGAGTAGTAGTACGGTGATGTTTGTTGTTACGCTTTAAGGGGTGGTTTAGAACGTTGATATATTGGACCTTTTGGTGTTTAACGAACATACTTTTGTGTTGTAAGGGTAGTTTAGCTACTTCTGAAGAAAACCTATGCAAGGGATTTTAATTAAATTGTTCAACCACCAAAGGATTAGACCTAGTGCCGATTTCGATTTTACGTAATTAAGTACCTAGAGATCATCGTCGTGTTATATTAGTGCTTCTGTGAACTCTCTGGTTTATCTCGCTTCTGTGGATGTTTTTAACATTAACGTTATTGAAGTGCCACTTATTTGCCGTACAAAGCGTGTTGAAATATAACAAAAACTTTCGCAGTATATTAAAATTATAGTTATTTAATTAAAGTTAATAACCTTTTGGATTGTTAGTGTAAATAAAACTATTTAAAAGATAAAAGTTAACAAGCAAGTTGAGCGCGCAAATTATTATTTTGAAAGAAGTTTTTTAATTAACGCAGTAACATTTTAACGAGATTTAATCAAGGAATCGTTTGTGTATAAAAGAACAATAGTCAACAATTTCATTCATCATTTGTCAGACCAGGAAGATTCCATTTCCGTTATAGCTCTAACCGATTACCTGGTTCGTTTTCAATTGTTGTAACACAGGAGAGATGTTAATCTAGCCATTAAGGTAAAATAATATTGTGTTTTTTTTTCTTGAATATTCTCAAAATTTCTTGTGTCTTGAATTATTTTTTTTTTGTTGACGAAGGTTTGAAAGCGGTGTCGGTTTTTTTTAAAATTAAGTTAAGCAATCTAGAACGGCGTTACGCAGAACCCTGGCCAGACATTCTGTCGCCTTTAAGCCTTTGTATTTTTTTGTTTATACGCATTATCGTATGGTTATATTTATCTTATTTTATTATAGCTTTGTTAGGTTTTATAAATTTGTTTTAATTCTGTGAAAACCCTTTTGTGTTACATAAAAGTTTTTTTGCAAATTGCAAGTTTACCGGTAGTTTATGAGTTTAAGTTTTAACGTAACGAAGTTAGTTTTTTTTCTTTATTATTGAGTAATAGCGTTAATGATATTTAGTGTTTTATTTGATTTTTAGTTGAGTATTAATTCATTAAGAGTGCATTCTATAGCTTGTTTTTGTTTGTTTTGTTTTGATTATTAGTTAATGCCTAATCATTTACACTGAGGTGTAGTAACGTAACTTTATTGAGTGTTTATCACGCTTTTATTTGTCAAGCGTGTAGTGCTATTTTGAAGCCCTATTTCAGGTGGTTTGCTGAGTTGCTGTCCAGCACACCTGGGATTGATTGCGGATAGGTAAGCGTATGTTTTTTGTATGTTTAGACACGCTATGTACTCGGAATTTTGGCACGACGTCCCTTTTTTTGACTACCAAACATTCTGGTGCCCTTAACCGAACCGATTACGTCTTCATCCCCTATTTTGACTTACGTACGATTTACTATTCTGGATGTGCAAAATTCACCAACATCATACCCATACCTATACGCTGGCTAGTCGGGGCAAAAAGGCCATTTTTATCTGTAATCCCGTTCTACCACCCGTTTATACCGTTACAGTATCTATAAAAAGAAAGTGGTGGGGGTATTCAAAGGTTTCCTTAAATCACCTCCCGTATCTTCGAAACGGCTAATCCGATTTTAAGAAACTGGGGCGCGTTGAAAATAGCTTTTCTTGGGCTACAAATGTTAAAATAATTGAAGTGTTGTTAGTTTCACATGTCGTCGCTAGAGGGCTTTGTTCGACATTCCGACAAAAACGGTTAATTTTCGCAAAAAAATTAAATGCATTGGTATGACTTTTTTCATGAACAAGTAGCTATATGATCCCTAAACAAGCTCGCGAAAACCGCATGTCGATATCTTGTTCCTAACTTAAAATATCGGCCAAAGAAGGCTTTATACGAAAATCCCCTAAATTTTTATTTTTTTAACTATATTTTTCTGGAATTGTTTCTATTATGTAAGTTGTGGCCCTAAAAAGGACCGATTTAAAGGAGGAAGGTTTTTAATGCCACCGTAAATGCTCGAAATGCTGACCATCATGCTCTCATGACTAGACAAAACTGCAGCTTCAATTTCGGCTCTCGCTCTCGTTACGAATCCGGTTTTTCATATCTTCGCTAGTAGTAGGTTGAGTCCGAAACACGGTGTCCTTTAAGCGCCCCCATAAATAAAAATCGAGGCAAGTTAAGTCTGGCGATCGCGGAGGCCATGGAAATAGACTTCCTCTTCCAATCCACTGCTGATAAAATACTGCATTAATATGCTCTCGCACATTAATAGCAAAATGTGCTGAGCAACCATCCAACCGCAAAAACAATTTTTGCCTTGTTTCCAGAGGCACACCTTCCAACAGTAACGGTAATTGATTGGCCAAAAAGTCAAGAAATACATTGCCATGTAGGGGTTGCTCGAAAAAATATGGCACAATAATTCTGCCTCCCAGTATGCCACCCCATACATTTAAACTCCAACGTCCTTGGCTTCACGCAACCAATGGGGATTTTCTGCAGACCAATAATGCATATTATGCAGATTGACTGTCCCGTCATTACTGAAGGTGGCTTCATCGGCCCAAAGAATTTGAAATAAAAATTCTCTATTTTCGTGTATCATGCCTAACATCCAATGGCAATAGTCTAACCTTCGATCAAAATCTTCCTCTTTCAAGGCCTGATGCAAAACGACATGATATGGGTGCATTCTTAAGGTAATTAAAAAAAGTTTAAACGAATACCTATATATTTTGATGGCCATTAGAGCTTACCTATGGTCCTTCAAAATATTTTGAACCGTTGTCCGTGATATGCCCAACTCAGTGAATAATGCTCTTGTGCTAACATGAGGATTTCATTCAATATGGTCCAGTACACGGTTAATATTTTCTTGTGTTCTTCCAATTCTTTGCCGCTGAAACGTAGGCCGAAAACTACCATTGGCTCATAAGCTCGCCACTAACCGGGGAAGAACTCTTACATCGCAAGGAAGCCGATTTGGATATCGAGCCGCGTAAACTCTTTTAGCTACTGCGGCATTCTGAAGACATTCAAAATAAACCGCAAGCATATCAACGGCTTCATTATTCGTAAAACGCATTTTGAAAGCACAAAAATTGCTCAAAGTAACGCGAAAGTATTGACAACTATTGACAATTTGAGGAGTATGTATGTTTTGTTTAGGTATCTGTTTCCATTGCCTGCTTCTATTAATTGTATTTTTCGTATATATCCATAGTGAATATGCATTTAAACAAACAAAAAATAGGCCTTTAGTGTAACTTTTAGCATTGCTTACTTGTCCGTAGTAATTTCTAAAAGGGTAGTTTTATTCTGGTGAATAAACATTTAAAATCGCAATTTCTATCTTCCTCCTTTAAATCGGTCGTTTTTAGGGCCACTTACATAATAGAAACAATTCTAGAAAAATATAGTTAAAAAAAAATTTAAGGAATTTTCGTATAAAGTTTTCTTTGGCCGATATTTTAGGTTAGGAACAATATATCGAGATACGGTTTACGCGAGCTTGTTTAGGCATCATTTAGCTACTTATCATACCAATGCATTTAATTTTTTTGCGAAAATTAACCGTTTCTGTCGGAATGTTCGAACAAAGCCCTCTAGCGACGACATACGAAACTAACAAAACTTCTATTATTTTAAAATTTGTAGACCAAGAAAAGCTCTTTTCAACGCACCCAAGTTCGTTAAAATCGGATTAGCCGTTTTGACGATACGGGGGGTTATTTAAGGAAACCTTTGAATACTCCCCGCCACTTTATTTTTAGACATACGTCAAAAAGTGCCAAACAAAAAAAGTTTAGATTATCCTCGACTTCAAAGATCAGTTATTTTTTTATTAGGTTAATATAGCAGAATTCACAGAAACATCACTTTTTTAGATTCAAGATTGCAGTTACGCCCCCTAGCGGCCATTTCAGAAACATGAAAATATTTTCCAGGTTTTTGTATTGGCCGTTTTAGTAATAACTTTTTTTTTGCGCAAGTCTCTACGATGTATAGTTTCCCAGTTACAGTACCTCGCATTCATAATTGGCCACCCCGTACATATAACCTAATTCAGTTACTTGTAACTTGTAGTGTAAATCAAATGGTTCTCGATAAGAAAAACAGACCAATAAAATTTGTCATTATTAAAAATCATTCAAACTAATAAATTTTGGAGTCATTATTGTTACGGTCTAAAATGAAATTAACACGGAATGTAACTGATGATTAAAGTACACCGGACTAGCTCGGTGGGACAGAGGGACGTAGGCGTGTTTTTGAATTTAAAAATACTGAAGGTGATTAATCGTATTGACGAAAGTCGCAAATCAGGGTGCGTCGTAATTGGAATAATGTCAAGTAATGGGTGTCAGACTGTTGTTAAAACAAAATTGGTAAGGATACACCTGGGAACACGTAAATAAATCAGTCATAAAACAGTCAAAAGGTCTCAGTTACCTTTATGTGGGCTACCTCCAGGAGCACGTCGGAAACGCTTCGAAGCTTTACCTCTAGAACAAATCTCAAAATATCCACACGCTCAAATACTAAGGCAGCGTGTACGCAAATCAGTTGTTGGAGTTCAATGATTTCTTTAACTTTAGTTTACGTTACGTTACCCCCAACGCTTGTGAAAAAATACCCACTCAAACAAAAGATAGTAATCGCTAAATACTTCGTTAATTATTGCGAAGTCAAATTAAAATACTAATAATCTAAACCCGAAATAAGATAATTGCGAGGTAAACTACACAAACGTCACTCAAAATTCTCTACTTTGTTACGTTAAATAAAAAACTATTTAATAAAAAAGAACTATAAAAAACTACCTAAAATAATTACGTCAATTTCAGGAAATTACCACTGGTCACTTTCAAAGCAAATCAATAAAATTTTAAATCAATAAAATTAGCTTTTAATTAAATCTTTTAGTTTTAATTCTTTAAATCCCATCTTTCGTAAATTATTGCTTTAACTGGTCGGGAAGAGATCACAAATAACTCAATTAAATCAAATTAATTGTTTATCTATTGTCTAAACATCAGTAAAATAGAAAAAACACCCAACAACGATACATATGTTAACACTAATTTATGGTCGGTTATCTTAAAATCCATAATAGGTGAGAATGTACCACCCCTCTTCCTCAATTTGGTCTAACTTACAAGTTCACCCTTTGCCTTACCTTAAAATTTTGAAAATAAAGTTATCCAGATACGGTTGAAATTCAAAACATATATCTAGCCAAATGGTCATTCAAAATCAATTTTGCAATGCGAAATTTTTATACACATAAACCTGTAGTACATTTAACCACGCATTAAAAGAAATGGAAAAAGAAAGCGCAAATAAAAGCAGTTCGTCAACCTTAATTTTAAATAGCGTAAGTGCATCAACAATGCAACTAAAGACGACTACATTTATTCGCTTTATCACCAAAATGCAAACAACCGTATGATAACACAATCACAATAAATGTACAATGTGACATAACCTTCTTGAATACTTCCCCTCCAGGTGATAGCGGAAGCAATCTGCACGTGAACGGCTTCAGGATAACTTGCTTATTGCCTTCCAAATTTTATTTGACTGGGCTGGACGTTATATAGCTTGTGTACGCAAAATAATAGCTTTTTTGCACGAAATTATTTACACAATCTTGACTTAATCTTAAATTTAATTCGGTAGCTTTATTTACAAGTCTGTTTATGATTAAAAATAATTATTTACACAATTCTATACAATGAGACTTTCGTTTGTTTCGGCTGTATGTTAGGACTGAACATATTATTCTGCGTATTTGCGTTCAATATTTCACTAATAAGATGCACTTAGCTGACAATAAGTGTCCGAAACTTCACAAGAAACAACCAGGAAGGATGAACTTCAATATATTCACCGGAACGGTGCTATAGTGTGGTCCCAACTGGTACGATATGTTCCTTCCTCTAGGTATTCGAAATGGTACTCCCACCAATAACTCACATCCTTCACAACCGATAGCCGGATTAAGAATCCCCTCTCAATTAACCGCAAAAAAAACAGCCTCTCCCTCCCTGTTAATACTATTGCACCATTCTCAACAAAACTTTCGCACGAAACAAAAACTGCTAACACTGCGGCGTGTTTACACTTCGCGTTTTCAAGTTTAAGGGTATGAGTACTGAAAGTTTATTGAGAATAAGTTCAAATAAATATTACATTAATAGTAACGATGACCAATTAACACAAACGGATTGAACTACTGCATCCCGACAGAAATACGGCGTCAAATACTAAAACGAATTAAGTAAAAATAACATAAACAGCACCTGATTTAAACAAACAACTCAAAGAGTGATCTTATCCTTCAATTTAAATTCGAACTTTTCGTATTAATAGCTACGTTTTATTTTTAAAACCTTTTTATAAAAATTTACAAGAAAATTAATATAGGTTCAACTTTGAAATTTCCTATTTCCAATTAATCAATCCAAGAAAAATATAAATGCCGCTTTCAGAAATCCATTTATACATTGCAATACGAAAATTTTAATTCGAAGTCCACTATAAAGCTTAAGGAAATCTATCAGTATAATATTTCAGTCTTACTTCTAACTTTATGAACAAGAAAACAAGTTTCCTTAGCGTGAAGGCGAAAATTGAGTAAATAGAAAGAAAAACGAAAAAAAAAAAACGTATATATACTGGGCGTTCAAACGCAATTACATTATATGAGATACTTTAAAGCGTATAGATTTTTTCTATAAAGTTCATCCTAACCATGTAAGGAACGTAAGTAGACCCGAAACTTTTCCCAATTTTTTTGTAATTAATTATGTTATAATCAAATATTTCGTTAATTTTATTACTTTCGCCGTCGAAACCAAAAGGTTAGGAATTCTCAGCGTTGTCCCAAGGAAAGCGGTCAACTAGACCAGTATTAAAATTACCTCATTTAGGGTAATTTTAGGGTAATTTAGGGCCAGTTTAGTAATTTACTCTTTATGAAGTCCTGAACCCGAGCTATCCTCACATCACATACGCCATACTTTAAAGATTATACTAAGAAATATTAATGCTTTAAGTATCTTTTAATAAAGGAGTATATAAAATATTTAGTTCTATCTATTCTGCATGAGTGAACCTATAACTTATTCATGTCAACTAATCCTTTTCTTGTACCTTTTCCCGAGATAATAAATTTACTCTGTAACATCCTTATCTTCCAAACTACATTTATACATATGAGGGTATAGAAAGTTATGCAATCGGATTTTTTCTTTTACAAGGCTAAATCTGCCTATTATCTCATTTTATAACATTTGACAAAGTATCGCCAAGATGAACCATGATGCCTATGTGCGTGTGTGCGTGTGTGTGTGTGTGTGTATGTGTGTGTGCGTGCGTGTGTGTGCGTGTGTTTGTGTGTGTTTGTGTGTGGTTGTGCGTGTGTGTGCGTGTGTGTGCGTGTGTGCGTGTGTGCGTGCGCTGGTGTGTGTGGGTGTGTGGCTATGGGTGAGTGTGAGTGTGAGTGTGAGTGTGAGTGTGAGTGCGAGTGCGAGTGCGAGTGCAGTGAGTGAGTGCAGTGCAGTGAGTGTGCGTGTGCGTGTGCGTGTGCGTGTGCGTGTGTGAGTGAGTGAGTGAGTGAGTAAGTGAGTGAGTGAGTTAGTGAGTGAGTGAGTGCGTGCGTGCGTACGTGCGTGCGTGCGTGCGTGCGTGCGTGCGTGCGCGTGTGTGCGCGCGTGTGTGCGTTTGTCCATGCGTTCGTGAGAGCGTGCGTGCGTGCGTATGCTTGCCTGTGTGGGTGTGGGTGTGCGTGCGTGTGTACATACGTGCGTGCGTGCGTACTGTGTTAGCATGTTTGCGTGTTTGCGTGTTTGCGTGTTTGTGTGTTTGTTTGTGTGTGTGTGTGTGTGTGTGTGTGCGCGTGTGTGTGTGTGTGTGAGAGTGTGTGTGCGTGTGTGTGTGCGCGCGTGTGTCTGTATATGTGTCCGCGCGTGTATGTGTGTGTGTGTATTTTATTTTATTTCAGCATGCTCCATTTTACAATGTTACATGCATGTATACAAATTTTACATTGCATTGTGATAATGTACAATACATTCACTTTTGTTCTTAGTTTGATATTTAAACTGTAATAGCATTAAGGCCAATTGCGTTGACGAATTTCACGAATTGTAGGAGGTATTTCGACACTAAAACTTGTTTATTGGTTGGCTAGATGTTGTCATATCCTTCGATGGTGTGAATTAGCACTACATAGTCATAATGCGTTGAGTGAAATTTTAAATCTGTAAAAGTAGCGCATGATGTTCCTTGCCCAGTTAAAGTTGTATATAGATTTGCAGAGTGTGGAATTTGTTGTTTATAGTTTTTTTTAATAGTCTTGAATTATGCAATCCCGTCATTTCTTACATTTTGATTATAATCGGGGTAGTACCACCTGGAATGCACGAAGCTTCGTACTATATTGTTTTATATGCTTTGATTAATCTTTGTACCCGCTTAAATCTTGTATTGTTTTTGTACTTGTTTAATGACTGTAGCGACACGGTAGCTCCATATGACAACATAGGTAGTATGGCGCCCTTACATATTGTTTTTAACGCACCCGAACTCAAACCCCGATTCAGCCCTGCTGATCTGGAAAGCAAGTTGATTTGTGTTACACATTTTTATGTGACGTATTGGATATGTCTGTCGAAATTAAAATTGTTGTCTGTATTTATTCCTAAATACTTTATATAGTGTGTCGTTGAGGCAGACGCATACAGTATCATTTGAAAATCTTTTGTTTCTCGTTAATAACATAATCTGTGGCTGTTGGTCGTTAAATTGAAGTTTATTCTTAACTGCCCACTAAGTAATCTTATTTAGGTCTGTATTCGCAAAGTGTGCTGCTTCTTTTGGAGATTTTCCCTTAACTAGAGGTATCAAGCCATCTGCAAATACTATCACTCTAGATCTTTTAGAATAATTAAGATTTAGAAGAGAATTGTATTGCAAGTTCCAGAATCCAGGTCCACAGCAAGAACCCTGTGGACAACCCTTGATAAATTCTTTACTTATTTCTACTTGGTTTGATCTTATTATAGCTGTTATATGTTTAAAGTAATTTTTGCTAAGTTGAAAAGATTCTTAAGACAATTAAGATCCTTTCAGAATACTTGGCCACCATGCGGCATCGAATGCACCCATTACGTCTAAGCTAATTGTAATTGTGACATTTTTGGATCCAACGCTGTCTTCCACGAAATCTTTTAGTGCTCATGCAGCATCTACAGTACTTTTGTTTTTCCTGAATCCAAACTGGTTTTCATTGAGTAGGCTTTTCTTTTCCACATGCTGCATGATTCTGTTTATCATTAATTTTTGTAACACGTTAGCTTCTACATTAATAGACGTTTACGATAATTGCACCGGCAGGTACACTTGGTAAATTATAGAAATCAGCTGATTGTACCAAGTGATGAATGGTGAATGCATATTTGTAGAACGCAATTCGTCAGCTGATTTGTATTCGCAGTTCATCTATGAAACGGAAAATTTCAAAAAAATAGCCATTATTGGGGTTATAAACGAAGGTATAGATGATGACCGTGACGAATTAATTTCAATTGTGTGTAATTATTATGAAACTGTGACACATAAACCACGTGTAACAATTCAAAATTATGTTGAAAATGTTGTTCATACTTATAGTTTTGATGGTGTGTTCATGTTGATTGCGTTATTCATACACTAAAGACTAATTTTTAGATTTCAAAAGTCGTTTCAGAATAAAAAGGACCACTTTAGAAAATGTGGTACAAGTATTGGGGCCATTTTTAAAGGTGCAAAAGGTGTAAGGTATGGCACGGCATTATCATTCTCCTGATTTACAATTATTGATAACACTAAGTATGCTGTCAAATCAAACAGTATAGAGGTAATGTTGTAGCACGATACAGTGATAATAATGATCATGAACAGTTAGTCCTGTCCTTGTCACCACATCACCGGTCAATAAAACCAAATAGTTGATTTTACGGTTCATGGAGTTGCTGATTTATAAAATTGTTCCATAACGTGTACAGAAACTAATTTGTATGTAAACACCAAATTCTATTGTCTGTTTGCAAATACTATCATAGGTAATTTTCCTTTATGTTATTGAGTATACCGTTATTAGCGTATCATGTTAGCAATCCAGTATATTAAAATAGAGAGCAGACGTCATATTGTAACGTATTGTCAACGTAGCATTATAATACAAGCGGTTTGTGATGACAGCTATTTATTTCTTGATGTATTTGTGGGTAAGTTAAATTTATATTGACCAATAATTTAAATTTAATGTAATCCGGGCAGTGTACATGATGTGCGAATCTTCCTCTTTAGAAATTAAAACACGAGAAAATCCAGAATTATTATTTCCAGACAACACCCATATTTTAGGAGATTCTGCATACAAATGTAGTAATTATTTATTAACGCCATACCGAGATAATGGGCATTTATCCAGGAAACAAAATAATTATAATTGCAAACATTCCAGTACAAGGGTTTATGTAAAATAAACCTTTAGGTTATTGAAGGGTAGATTTATAATTTTAAACCATGTCAACTCCTACAACACTGAATTTATTTCTGAATCTGTAACGTGTAAAGATCGATATCGGATACTTTCTGATCGGTTCTATAAATTTTCTCTCATTATTACTGTTTGGAAAAACAAAATTTATCTGTAGCCTGAATCGTTAGGGTTGTTATTTACTTAAGTTTACTCGTTAATTATTTCTCTACCTGAATGATATAACATTTCTGTATTTACTGCCTTTACCATTTATTATAATGGTTTAAATGGTTTTCTTTTATTGCGTTTACTTTTCTGCGTTATAATGGAATCATTCCTTTAAATTCATTATATTCATTTAAATACTTAAAATAAACCTGCTAGTGCCTTTGTACGTTGGTTTTGATTATTTTCAAATTCTTACATTTTTAGAGGTACCTGTCACTTTGCTAAATCACCACTAGATGGTGATACCATTAAATAATTGCATATTACTAGTAAGGTTTTATTTCAAAACAAACATCTGTTTAACATTTGTACAAAATTTGATAAGGACAATTCTGTTGCATACCTTTTTCCGAAGGTGTGGTTCTTTTAACACGGCCATCTTGTTGTGGTGTAACAATTATATTTTAGAGAATCCATTTTCTCGGTGTAAACCACCATAAATCGCATTAAGGCGGATGTGAAAATATATATTACGTATCCCACATGGTGACTTAACTTGATTTTCTACAACCTATTTATAATTAGAATCTTGCTTCTGGGCTCGAAATATGTTATGTAAAATTAAAAAAAGTATATTTAACCAAGTCGTGGTAACTTGTCACAAATAGGTCGCCTTCAATCTACAGAGGTAAAACAACGTTATGCGATTAAATTGTTAGTATATTCTTTACCTTTTAACTTCTCATTCTTTTTCGTTTCTCTACTTTTTCTCGCCTACCTGTTCGTTTTCTTTGTTTAATGGTTACTGTTAAGATTAAGTATACGTGATATACCTCGTCATCACGTTTTGGTTTTGCTCCGATGCGCTCGTAAATTGGAACAACTCGTAAATGACTAGTAGCTGTGTCTCAACTGTGGATGTCCCGCTGTCCTTGGAAAGTGCGAGGATGGAAAGGGAACGGTAGTAACTATTGAAGTACTCGTTAGGAAAAGGTTAGATCTTTCCATTTTTTTATTAATAAAATTGTAACGTGGAATTTACTGAACCTATCATCGATTATATGCTACCGTCAGATAACTATAGCATCTACAAAACGGTGTTTTTAAATTCAGCATACTAAAACGACTTAACAAATTGCTACCTTTGTTACGACTTCCTTGTCATATTGCTATTCGAAACCATTTAACCTTTACAAACATTTCACTAATTATAGACAGTTATAAATTGATCCAACCAGTAACTAATAGTTTGTGTGTTTACTTTAACCAAAGTCATCAGTGATTATTACTGCATTCTTTCGTAATCCAGTTAGATGTCAGTTTTAGCTTCCATCTTTATTCCCATTTCAATAATTACTGTTTATGCTATCGTTTGCGCAGTAGCAGAAATATTTAGCGTAACTTATAAATTTGGTATACCGGTTGTCTCTGTCATATTACTTATACTGCATGTGTTAGCTTTTAAGTATCAAGTTCCTTTTATAGAGGGTAAGCGTGTTCATATCATTGAACTTTAATTGTGTATTGATTAGTTATTAGTATATGCATGTTAGTATATGAAATGAGCAAGCTTCTCCTATTATTTATTTATATATTCGAATTTGTTATTTTTAAAGGGTGAATTTTACTTGTATATTGTGAAACGAAAGGCAAGTTGAATGGTTACCTTTCTAACGTCCACTGCTACAGTGGTTTATATGTATATAAATTTTCCTTTTTCGGGATTAAGCATGAAAGGTCTTTCAGCGTCCCAGAGGGGTTATTAATAATTTCAGGTAATTTAAAGGTGAAGTTATCACCAGTAAATCTTGCGGTTTGCTCCCGTCTGTGTAAATATTCATACCTCAATTACGCAGTTTCACTGTTAATTAATTTTTTTGTTTGGTGCTTTTACTATGATATTGGGATAAACTGATTTTTAGTGATTGTTATGGGGAAAAATTGCATGCAGTATAAAACGATGTACAAATGGGCTTAGGTATGATTATTCATGGATACATATATATATATATATATATATATATATATATATATATATATATATATATATTAAAAGTTTGCATATAATAGTGTTGTTGGGAAATTAGAAATAAATTCACGCTTGTTAAGGGAATTGTCGTTTAATTGCTATTCCTGTTGCTCCCTGTTTCAAGATTTACAGGGCCTCCCTTTCAAGAATTAATAATTTGTCCTTTTCTTTCTTTAAAGCTTGTGGAGCCTATTTCTTGTCTGTTCTCCCTATCTGTCTGTCTATAATCTCGTTTTCTTTGCTAACTAACCTAACCACTTTCTTTGCGTCTATCCACACTCAAAAACAACCACGCTACCCGAGTGTTCTGCGAATTCAGGACCGTTTGGCTAAGTTTACTATTCGAGCTAACTCCCCATTTTATGCAACGGTTGGTTCGACAGGGAACATAAAAATTTGGCCCCCAACGTGGGGCCTCGAGTTTTGGAGTACGATAAAATTTTAGCTTCACTTAAAAGTTTTTCTTTTGCTTATTTTAAAAATTTGGCACCAAAACGCCAACGGGTTCTAATATCTGATCTACTACTTCACTTTACTTCTTAATTTCTTCTTTTTTTATAAAAATGGCTGTCACTCTTGCTGTTGATGTAAATCGGTTTATAAAGGCTGAATTGACTTACGAATTATTGTCTAGGGATTTAGATTGCAATGTTAATGTCGAGTGCTTGCGTAAATCGGCGCGAAACTACATGATGCAAATAAATCCTTTACTCTTACTTCACATCAGATTCCATTCGCGGAAGATGAAACTGGTTTAAATTAGGCAACTTCATACTGGCATCGACTCTTTTACTGGTGATTGCACTTCTTCTTCTTCTTTTATTCGTCTAAGTACGCTATTGGTGTATGCACAAAGACGATGTGAATTAATGTTCACTACTTCGAAAACTGAAATTACACGGAAAAGTTAATTTTTAGTCGAACTACAAAATTTTAAATCGGAGCTTGAGCAAAAAATGAAAAAGAGTAAGCGTATTACATTTTCTGAATCAGTTTCTTCGCCTATAGTGGGTCGTTCGGCTAATTCTACGCCTCATGGCAAAAAAAAAAACAATGGACGTAGAACCACCTTTACTTTCATCTGATGAGGATGCTGATGTACTTCTGGGTACTTCACCTTCTTCTTTTACTCCTTATTTAAGTCACTTTTCTATAACTAAATTGGGTTTATCATTTTCTGGTGACAGTACTTCTTATTTATTTGACTTTCTGATACGTGTTGAAGAGTTAAGTGATTCTCGCGGTTTAACTCACCAATTTTTGTTTTCGGTTATCCCTGAATTATTAAAGGGAAAAGCTTTATTACTGTATCATGCTCGTAAACACGAATTATCTTCTTGGAAAGATGTAATCACCTTACTTAAAAACGAATTTCTACTTTTGGATTGTGATGAACGGTTACTGGATGAGATTAAGTCCAAAACTATGGGTTCTTCTGAAACCATAAGTGTTTATGTAGCTGTCATGCAGAGTCTTTTTCAACGACTTTCTATTCCACTTCCTGACCATAAACAATTATATTATGTACGCCGTAACCTAACACCATTTTACCAGAATGCTTTAGCTTTAACTGATGTGTCTATGCTTTCACAACAAATAGTCTTAGGGAAAAATATGGGACAAAATAAATACTTCATGGAATCTTTTAAACATCCACCTTCAAAGAAAACTTCACAACTGTTGGAACCTAGTTAAGCTTACATCGAGTCACCTACTGACTTTTCTTATCCTTCTACTACTTCTCGACCACCATCGAGAAAACCAATTACTACTACTGTTTCTCAACCTTTTCAATCTAATAACGTACCTTCAAATACTGTTACTCTTCGCTGCTGGAATTGCTCTTCACCACGTTGTCCACATCCCCAAAATAAACATTGTTATGGCTGTGGTAAGCCGGTTTTACAAAAACTACTTGCCTAGTATGTGTATCTAGACCTTTAAACTAACTGATGAATCTTCTAACTGAGGAGAGGGTTCTATCTTATCTATAATCTCGGAAGCTGCTTTTTCGGGTGTGCCCGTAATCATGAACGACCATATCTTAATGTCAAAATTTTCGATTATACTTTTCAGGGTCTTTTGGACTCTGGGGCTTCTCGCACTATTTTAGGAAATTCGGGTTGGCAAATACTACAACGCTTAGGTCTATCTTTATCTATGGTTTCGTTTTCTGCATGTACTCTTGCAAATGGTAACACTTGCAATATTTTAGGTCAACTTACTTTACTAATAACTGTAGAGTCTAAAACAATTATGTTAGACGTATTAGTGGTGCCTAAAGTACCTCATAAATTAATTTTTGGTATCGATTTTTGAAAGACGATAAACTGCCTCCCTGATCTTCGTAATGGACAGCGGACATTTGGTAGCGATACGTGCGTAGAATCTATTTTTGCTGAACACTTAAGTTCTTTTTCTGATCTTCCTTTGTCTCAACAATCTTCTCTAAAAACCTAGACAACCCTTTTCAAAATTCTTCTGCTTTGGGATGTACTACTCTGGTATACCACGATATTCGAACTACAGCTGAACCAATTAAACAGCGATATTATCCACTTTCTCCTGCTTTACAAAAAGTAACTAATGCTGAATTAGAAACTATGCTCCAACTAGGCGTAGTAGAACCTTCTAATAGTCTGTGGTCTAGCCCAATTGTTTTGGTCAACAAGAAGGACGCCTCTTATCGCTTTTGTGTCGACTTTCGCAAGGTAAATGCTGTAACGGAGAAGGATGCTTATCCTTTGTCCTATATTTCTTCTATTTTCAACCGTTTACGCGATGCGCGTTACCTTTATAGTTTGGATACTCGCTCGGGCTACTGGCAGATTCCTCTCTCCGAA
Organism: Vesta saturnalis; assembly: GCA_036346205.1. Taxonomy (NCBI): domain Eukaryota; kingdom Metazoa; phylum Arthropoda; class Insecta; order Coleoptera; family Lampyridae; genus Vesta; species Vesta saturnalis. Next base: position 2,455,566 of record JARFJB010002049.1, read on the forward strand.
GAATCAAAATCTATCACTGCTTTCACAGTCACTGGACGTGGATTTTTCAATTTACTAGGATGCCTTTTGGCCTACACAATTCACCGGTTACTTTTCAACGGTTAATTGATCGTGTTCTGGGGGAGAACCTTACGGTTTCGCTTATCTTGACGATATTGTTTTGGCTACACCAACTACCGAAAAGCACCTAGACGCTTTGGGAAAAATATTAAAACGTCTATCTTCTGCAGGTCTCACTTTGAGACAGGATAAATGTCTTTTCTGTCGTCCTGAATTCAAATATTTAGGTTATGTAGTAAATAAGGATGGACTCTTAGTAGATCGCGATAAAGTATCAGTAGTTCTCTCTATACCTGTCCCGGCAAATATTTCGGACAAACGTCGCTTAGTCGGTATGGCGGCTGGTATCGTCGTTTCATACCCAATTTCTCTTCTATTATCAAACCCTTAACTTCTCTTACTAAAAAGAATACTCCTTTTGTCTGGTCTTCGGAATGCGAAACGGCATTCTCTTCTTTAAAAGAATGTTTAGTGTCAGCTCCTACCCTTTCTTGTCCTGATTTCTCACAACCGTTTGTCATTCAAACGGACGCGTCTGACTTTGGTATTGGTGCGGTGTTAAGTCAACAATTTCCTACTGGGGAAAAAGTGATTAGCTATATCAGCCGATCATTAGCTAAGGCTGAAGGTCACTATTCTACCACTGAGAAAGAATATCTGACTGTAATGTGGGCCATAGAAAAATTTCGTCCCAATATTGAGGGATCTCATGTTATTGTTATTACGGACCATCATTCACTGATTTGGCTGAATAAATTACAAAATTCTACTGGATGTTTCTGTCGATGGGCGATTCGTCCACAACAACATAATTTCTCTATCATCCATCGGAAAGGAAAACAACACATTGTTCCTGACACTCTTTCTAGATCTGTTCCTAAAATATACTGTATTACTCCTACTTCTTCGACTTCTCTGGTTACTTTACCTCTCCATGATAAATGGTATTTAAAAACGATTTCTCGTGTCTCTAAATTTTCTAGAAAATTTCCTTCTTGGTTCGTAAAGGACGGTTTACTTTATAAACGCTCCTTCTGACTCTTCTTAACTGATTGGAAAATAGTCGTTCCTTAGGAAACAGCGAAAACGAATTCTATCTGAAAGTCATGATCTTCCAACATCTGGTTACTTTGGAGTTACTAAAACTATCGCTAGGATTGCTGTGCATTATTATTGGCCTGCACTTCATGCAGATGTCGCTCGCCATGTTCGTAAGAGTGTTGTCTATTCTGCACATAAAGCCGAATAGTCCGCTCCACCTGGTTTTCTAGCACCAAGAGACAAACCTACAAAACCTTGGCAAATCTTATGTCTTGATATCGTCGGTGTTCCTCTTAGATCCCGTAAAGGACATGCTTTCGTTTTAGTTGTGCTTTACCAAATTCGCTTGTTTCTTTCCCTTACGTCATGTTATCGCTTCTGCTGTTTGTCAAGCAGTGGGAGACAATATTTTTCTGATATTCGGTACTCTACATTAGTGATAATGGTGTACAGTTTCGCAGTAAAGAATTCACTAAATTATGCTCCGATTATCGAACTACTATTATATTTAACGCCAAATACCATCCTATAGCGGATCCTGTAGAAAGAATTACGAGAGTTTTAAAAACCCTTATATCTTCTTATATCACTCAGAATCAACGTAAGTGGGATGTTAATTTGGCTAAGATTGGGTGTGCTAATCGTTCTGCAAAGCATGAAGTTATTGGCTGTTCTTACTATGCGTTATTTGGTTGAAAACATATCTTGTTTGGTGATCTTTTATGTACACCACCTTCTTCGGATTCTACATTATTAGATCCAGATCGTACTGTACTTCCTGATAATAAACTTGTTCGTCAATTTGACTCTATTCGCTTACATATTAATCAAAGCCTATCAAACCCGTAATCTACGCTACAATCTGCGACATAGACCTGTTAAATTTAAGTTAGGGGATAGTGTATTGAAACTAAATTACGTTCTGTCTGATACTGCTCGTGTCACTTTAACGTGAAACTTGCTCTGAAATTCACTGGTCCTTTCTTAATTAAAAAAGTACACTCTTCTTGGACTTATGAATTGAAAGATCACTCGGGGAAATCCTTAGGGTCTACCACTTCAAGGATCTGAAGCCACATATACCAGCTGATGATTCCTCTGACTCCCATTCTTGTGTCCGATTAGCGACATCCTACTTTCATCTTCCCGATACTTCCCTTCGCTATCCTAGACGTCGCAAACGACACAAACTTCACGTTTAAATGTTTCTTTCTTGCTCTGTTGGTTGACGACGGCTATCTCCTTTGCTTACTTTCTCTCTCTGTTTCAGGCGGTTAGTAGGGCATAGAAGGGAGGTCATTTCTACGGAGAGCACTCCTTCTTCGCATCATCCGTGATATTATATCCGGTCCCTTCTCCTTTCTCTCTTTCCTTATTACTTTGAGTGGTTGGTTTGGGCATAGTATGGGAGGAATTTCAAGGGTTACATTCACTGGATTAACTGGATTCTAGGGCTTTTTGTCCTCACTAGATGAGAGTACAGTGCTGTGACTATTAGAAGAAGTGGGAGAAGGATGCGGCGAATCGATAACCATGCTAGTGTGTTTCAAATTGGTAAGTATCATTGATTGTGTGGGTTCCATTTGTTGCAACTATAGTTTTTGGATTTATATCGGGAGCACTGGCAAACAATCTCTCAGAGTTGTTCATGTATGGCTTTGAGTATCTGTAACTTATTTATCATATAACATATTTAGAACCCGCTACATAAACGCAGTACAGTACCTTCAATAGCATCTTCTACAGTACCAGAAGCGACATTGGGCATCACTGACTCCTCTTCGTTTAATTCTGTTTCCTCAACATGTAATTCAACTCCTTTTCAAAGCTGTTCGGAATGTATACCGTGGAGTTATGAGATAATGAAATATGTGAATGTAAAGCAAATTTATCCAAATGTATGACTTGTCTGTAAGGTTATAAACAAGAGTATTGTAGTCTTGTGTAATTATGTTGTTGCTATCATCCACAGCAGAACGAAATTTTTTTAGAGAACACAATATAAAATATTTACTTCCACATAAGGTCGTAAACGACACAAAAGTCAGAATAAGAAGATTTATCTACCATTTAAGGTCTGTTGTGTATATTATCAGTTTTCTTTAGGGTAGTTAAAGTAACGTTCCGTTTATTTTTCCCTCTTGCTATTTTATTAACTTCATTCCAGGGATTTTTGGAGTTTCAGATTATACGACTTTTTTTCCAGAATTTTAGTTTTTCAATATTTATCAGGGTTTGACACTTTCTCTGTTCAACTATGTAGATCTGACCTTAGGGTAGTGTTTTTAGTTCGTTGGTATCTTCTTCTCATGGCATTAACTCTTTTACTTGTAATGGTTAGAGCGTCTGTCCACCACGGTACTGTTTTACCTTTTACCCTTTTAAAGTTTGCTTTGAGAACTCTGAAAGATCTTTCACAGGCTTCTTGTAGAGCGACTTCGAATAAATGAATATTTGTACTATGGTTACTTGTTTCTAACATTTTTCCCTGAAGTATTTTATCTAGGTTTCCAACGACACTGCCTTATGGAATGTTGACGGCATCCATCAGCGTATGCGTTGTATTTACATAAACCTTCTCCATACCAGTTTTATTTACAAGATATTTAGTTGTTTGATTCTCTACTAAACGTTGTTGATTAGATTGTAACATAATGTCAAATGTTATCATTTATCAATTTATGACAAGAGGTACTTTCTTCTGTGTCAAGCGCCGAATTCTTTACATACTTTATTAGTTGACTATTTGATATGGTTAAGTCAATATTACTTGAACCACGAGAGCTTTGAAACGTTGGAATTCCTGTGTCTTCGTTTAATAGTAACATATTGTTAGACATAATAAAGTACTCGACTAAAGCATTTGTGATGACACCGTACTACTTACTACTAAATATTGGAAACTCTTCTCAAGCAGGTTTCTATGTCATATGTTGCATTAAAATAAATACTGCCTACGTAAATACTAACGTTTTCGACAATTAGGTCTATTATTATGCAACCTTCATTACAGATTTGAGTAATTAATCAGGGTTTGACACTCTATGGTGCTACCGTATTCAAAAGCAGTCAATTGCGAGGGTATATTTGCCACATTATTATTTATACAGTAAGGCTCTTGTACAACGTTCCTCCATAATTTGTAGTGGATTCGGTGTTGAGGCTTTTGCGTGCTGTATACTTAATCGAGCACACTTCATTTCTACTAATTTACTTCTTAAACTATTTTTTATATTGTTTGTATCCATTTTAATGATAATCTAAAGATTGAATGTACTTTATTACTGCAGCTTGATAACAAGGACAGACTTTATCTGTGACGAGTGCTTATTGATCACTTTATGTTGTGCGTTGTATTTATTATGATTTATGCAATGTATACATTTAAAATCGTTTGTAGGTTACATTCTTTTAAATTGTGATTTTTAGTGCATTTCGGACAGGTAAGCTCTCTTCGGCACTCAGTAGCTTTATGGGTAAACTTTCTGCATTTGTAACACCTGTTTGTACCTATGTAACTTTCAAAATTTGTTTTTATCATTTAAACCTAATTCTATTACTAAAATTCTTTACATTTTTACGATTTGTAAAAATGAAAAAAAAAACTAACGTCTTCATAGCTTCAGTACTTTTATTATTTTTTGATTCTACGAACAACTTGAATTTTTGACAAATGTTACTTTTATTTAGCAGTTTATTTTTAAGTTTTCGAGTATAATATTAATTTCTCACCTGTATGTGGCGTAGGCTGTACAGAATTCGAAATTTATTTCAACTGACCTTTTAGTTTATTTACATTTGCATTATTATTGTTTAAAAATTCTTTAATTTCTCTATAAACACTTCTTAATTCACTTATCGCATACAGAATGTCTTTTTTCAAATCACCTTACCACTTCGTTAAGTTACATTCACTAATTTTCCAAAAGCTGCAGTAAAACGAACATCTACTTCATTCGCCATCTTGACGTGTTTGTGTGTGTGTGGGTGTGAGTGTGGGTGTGGGTGAGGGTGTAGGTGTGGGTGAGGGTGTGGGTGAGGGTGTGGGTGAGGGTGTGGGTGAGGGTGTGGGTGAGGGTGTGTGTGAGGGTGTGTGTGAGGGTGTGGGTGTGCATGAAGATGTGGGTGTGGATGTGCGTGCGTGAGCGCGTATTTAGTAATTTAAGGCTATTACAACTAGTTTTTAAGATATATTTTATATAATTCTAAATTTAAATATTTAATAAACATAGTTTGTATATTTTTTTATTTTGACATTGTGATGAATTTTTTATTTTGTCCTCGGTTTACTTAGCATAATCAAAAAATAACTTGGCGTCCGAGATAATTTTTATTATTGTTACATTGCAGTTACTATATTTATGTTAAGTGGAAATAACCAATCAGAAATTGTGGTAATTAAGCAAATCAAAAAAAGATTGAACAGTCCTACTTTAATCAACCGACTGAGACAACGGCATTATCTTTTATTGAATGTTTTGGATCTCACGTTAGTTTAACGATTTGTTTTGAGAACATTTACAACCTATTTATTTATTATTACGTTATTTATACGTGGCGCATTTAAAACACATATTATAAGGTCTATATGCTGGTAGTGTATCCTTGAAACATACAGCTGCTTGATAAAAACCAAAATTGCCCCTAATAAACACTCAATCTCACGCAAACGCACAAGCACACGCGTACACACTATGATAGAATTTGTTTTCACAGTTGATCAAAATTGTGATAGCTAGTTAGAGAGGGGTCACGACGGAACGAATGGTAAGCTAGAATGGTCATCAGATCGTCGATACGTTATGCGACCACTCGTAGCAAAACTCTAGAAAAGCCGCATCGAACTGAATCACTCCAGTCGCACTCTGGACTTGATCTCCTTACAAAATAGGGGGGCGATTCTTAAAAATGTTCCTAATGAAAGACTTCGTCGAAATGAGTATTCTTCCATAAACTCTCATCCTTTCCGACCACCGACAAGCGAGATCGGTCATAATTCGGAAGCCATAGATCTTAGATATGTCATGCGACCACTTGTTGAAAAGCTCTCAACAAGCCTCATATAGTCACCGTGATCTCCCTCCTGCCACGACTTCTTGTCGAAATGGGTAACATTTAAAGCTTTCTCGATGGTTTTGATCTTCCCACAAAATTTTCTGAGGGGATATTTTCAAAAAAGCTCCTAGGTATGCCTTCATGATACTCTAATGAAGATTTCAGGGTAAGACGTGGTTTTACACCAACCTGCTTCCTCTTGTCTCCTCTATAAGCGAAATCGCTTATAATTTCTAAATGGTAGGTTACAAGGATCTTACGCGATCACTCGTTTAGGCACATGGTGGGGCACTCGGCTTCAATCAGTTTATTAAAAAGTAAATTATGATTGTGTGTCAACTTGAATTAATGTTGTATTACTACTTACTTTGAGTGTAGAAGTTTGTTTTACTAAAAATATATAATAATTTACTTTAATACCATTTTAATTTTACATTATTACACCTAATAATGGTGTAAGGCTTTGCAAACAGAATAGTTAATAATGTACTTTGTACATTAATAATCAATTGTTTTTCTCAAAACAACCATGACAGAAATATGAGATCACGATTTTGCCGGTATGATCATGTGTATTTTTATTATTTCCAATAAATGGCACATATTAGTGCGTTATAGTATATTTATTAACAAGAAAATGTGGATTTAAATTTTCAATCACAAAATTGAATACGTGTTTTATGTGAAATAAAATTTTAGGTTGTATGTATGTACACATTATTACTATTCCTTGTTAGTCGAGTAGTCCTATAACATGTCTAGATAAACATCATAAACACATTATGTACATGTGATTTTCAGTTGATGGATTTTCTAATTAATTAAAGCTTATATTAGTTTAGCACATCATTTTTCATTCTACTAATAGACAAATGTTACAAAACAAAAAATTGTAAGTATATTGTAGTGTACCCGATCGTAAAATAAGTACATAACTGTTATAACTATACCTTTGAATTGAAAAGCAAATTTCTTTTAAATTTATACTGATTGTATTAAGCTTAAATCCGTTGATATCACCGTAATATTAATTTTGAATTTGAATACCTGTATACTTTTCTGTTCCGTTTTAACATGTGGGAATACATAACTTCTGATTATGAAACGCCACAATTTGAATATATGTTGTTTCTTTAAAATTTGACTGTCTAGATACAGGGTGCACTAGATTAACACCGACAACGATTTACTACGGACTGTGAGTGTGTGCGTGTAACTGTGAGTTTGCGGGTGCGTGTGAGTGTGAGTGTGCGTATGCGTGTGCGAGTGCTGTGTGTGTGTGCGCGTACGTGTGTTTGAACGTGTGCTTGAACATGTGCGTGTGCGTGTGCGTGTGCGTGTGCGTGTGCGTGTGCGTGTGCGTGTGCGTGTGCGTGTGCGTGTGCGTGTACATTTACGTGTGCATCTGCGTGTGATACCAACAGCTACTCCAGCTACTATTTTTCAGCGAATGTTCGTGAAGAATCAGCCTTACAATTACTAAATGGTTCAAGAGTAGCCTCACTCTCTAAATTAAATACTTAAGAGTACAAATTCCGGGCAAGGTTGGCTGATCACTGTTGGACCAATACACCTTATTATATACTAAAATTATGATTTTACGTACATTATTTGATGTATTATTTTTTATTATGTCACTTTTACGAATGTATATCTTCCTGTTTCATCGTAATTATTTGTGGAATAAAGTAATATCCCTAAATTTGTCCAATTTGGACATCTACCCAGTCACACTTGTGATGGCGACTGAATTTTCGGTCAGTGTTAAAGAATCGTCTTGTTTACTCAGAAACAAATTGTGCGAGCTGTCTGCATGATGGATCTCTGATATTTATTTTGAGAAAGAACATCCTACATACACATATGTTTTTTTTATTAACTCTTAATCGACTTATTACCTCATTTTACAACGTTTGACAAATAAACGGCTGAAAATTTCACACATAAAAATACCAACATTTAAATCTTAAACATATCCATTAATTTAGCGGCAAAAAATTCCTAAGGTAGAATTAAGCGTTAAAGTTTTTTCAATATCTGAATAACGTTTAATTTTATGTGAGCAGGTGTAGACATTTTTTAAGGAAAATGTAATTTTACATAACTTTCCTTTATAAAGCTTCCTAATACACAGCCAAATAAGTCTAAAAATTAATTAAATAAGATTGAAAATGCTTAAGCTGTTTATTGATAGTTTATAGAAGCGGGCGGCTTTGGAATAGTTCGTTTCTAGATGTCTATTAAGCTCTATTTGACATGAAGCTTTAGACGTCCCCCTTACATAGATTATTGTCTTTGGAAGGTGGTGCTGTTCCACACCAGACATTTTTAAATAGATCTTCGTGATTTATTTTATTTTGTTTTGCATTTGCATAATACGATTACCCATCCTTTACGGAAGTCCATTTACGTTTTATGCACTATCTTCCATCTGTTGTTAACAATAATTAGTATTTGGTTCGGTTTAGCTACTTTAAGTAACCGCCTTCTGCTAACTCGTCCGCTGTCTCCACTTCTTCTTTAATTTATTAATAATTTTCACTGATCTTAAAATATCCTCTTCGAGTGTTTCTGCTTCTGCAGTTTGTATCACATCTTCTAACACATTTTTAGAACTACTACTATATCCGCCTTTTTGGAGACTAATTACTCCTAGATCAACGCGTGTCTAGTATTAGTAGTTTTTATCCCAACGTCCATTTCGTCTTCTTGTCTATCGTCCTCTACATTATCTAAGTTAAATGAAGATAGTTCCTAGTTTATCTTTGTCTTTGCTCAACTCTATCAGTTTTTTTTATTTTACTTTATTCCAACTTGCATCTTCCTCAAAATCTCCAAATATCTGCTTCATCTTTGTTCCTTCTACTAGTTTAATGCTCCTTCTAACTTTGTTATTAATCCCAAGACCATAGGGTGGTTCTAGATAGAGCCCATCATAATTCCCACGGTTGGCCTAATATCTAACCCTCTGCTTTCTTGAACACAATTTAAAATTATCTTCGTGTAATCCTCTGTTACACGGTAAATGTCCATTGCTCCTGGTGCATCAAATGTTAGATCAGTCAATATTACATTGCTGCAAGCATTTAGTGTCTACTAATCGAACTTGTAAATGCTCTGTTATTTTTCTGTTGTCTGTAACCTAGACTGTTGGGCTGCGTGCGCAGTGATGAAGAATACTTGAGATCCTGGATTCATCAATGCTTCTAGTAGTGACCATTCCTCTCCGATCCTGTGTTCGAACTATCGCTGTCCCTTAGAGTACGAAATGCTTTCGCCATCCATACTTTTAGGCGTAGCTTTTATTTACTGTGGGTGCATGGGATACCATTTTGATCTGCTATGATAAATATATTGACACCGGTCTTAGTTTTCGATAGCTTAGCGGATGATGTAGATGCATACACTTTGAGAACTTTATGGGAATTATTGTAGGCAACTGAAACATAATTTTCCGTTATTTACGACTTTAGTTCTTGCCCAACAGGACAACTCCTTGAATTTCGGTCAGTTTGGTATAAATTATAGGTTAGATCCTCATTCTCAGTCATTTCATTAGTTGCTCAACTAGCCTATTTGAATGTGGATTCCATTTCCTTTTTATCAGTCTTGCTACTATCGGACTTCATGAGTATGTTCCTTTGTTCAGATTATTTATTGCTTTCACTCATTCATGCCTCGAGGTTTACTCAACTTCAATATTCTATTTAATCATTTTCACCAACTAATTTTACTTCTAATCTTATTCTAGTGGTTTCTCTGAATATCCAATTCTATTTTATTGCTTTGCATAGTTGCTTAAGAATGTATGTACATTGCACGTTCTCCCATCCAATGAGCTTCCAGGTGATGCAGTTTATCGGTATCGGATAATGTCATGTGTATAGACTATTTTCTTGAACAACTCTTTGATGTTTTATACTGGAACCTTTATCTTCGGCACTGGGATGTTGCTCTTATAAATTCTTGATTTTCTTTTCCGGAAATTATTGTAAAAATTACTTCATACGTTTGTATTCTCTTTTTCAGCACTCAGATTTTTCTATAGTTTTTTCGTCTTGAGGCACACTATGTCACAGCGTATGCTGCTATTGTTATTATTCTTCTATTTCTAAGACCTTCATTTCTGCTATATCAACTACGGTTGTATCATTTTCTCTAGATTCCGCACTCTTTATTTTGATGACCAACATTTAGTTCATTCTTTGGTCAAATGCTTGTTGTTTAGAGACAAGTGCGACGATTACAGATTAACAGTGCTTTATAGGATTTCTTTGTTTTTTTTTACGTAAAGAGCTATAAAAAGGACTGCACAGTTTAAGAATAATAAAGCTTTTGATATTTTGCCGATGTTCATAACCATTGGTCTGAGAACTGTTTATTTTGGGACAGACCGACCACAAAAACTGACTTCATTAGAATCATTAAACATATACTATTGGCCTTAGCTGCAGAGGCTGTTTATCACAGTATTTCTCACTATTTATTTTTTTATGTAGATAAAAATAAAAGTTTTAGGTTTAAATCAAAGCTTGAAAACGTTTAAATATGTTGCAATAGTAAAAATTTCAAACAGTATTTGGGGGAATATATAAGGGCGCATTGATCGTTACGTTTGTATCAATTTTGAGATGGGAGTTAATGCTTTTCTGGTTAAAAATTAGTGGGCTTAATTATTATTTTTCCAAATTGGGTGACAGTATACAGCAACGTCTTGCCACCTTAGTTTTATCAGTATACAGGGTACAATCAATAATTTTTTGGTAACATATGCTTCAAAACTTCCTTAAGCTTTTGACGATTTTCTTTAATATTAATTGAACTGACTGAATTGAATTGACGTGTATGTATGTGTTTGTTGTTTTGGATTAAGATATGTTTATTCAAATTATTGGGACGAAATTTAACGTACTCTTTTAAAGTGAAAGGTACGCCTCAAATCTATCTTCCACAGTCAGATAGGATTAATTTAAGAACTCGCCTAGGACTATTTATTCCAGAAGAATGTTAGATTGCCATGACACCTAAAGACTATTTTTCCGGACTGAACTTTGTTATTTGTTGTTCTATAATAGGTGTAATTTAACTTTCAGCCATTTACATCTTATCTCGAACCCGCCCTTTTCCATTGTAGTTAGCTTGGCAACCCACTTACCTTGGTAATATCTAGTGCGACTTGGATCATTTAATAACTGGCAGCGATTTAGGTCGTAGGTGTCCACCCATCGGTTGTGAAAAGGATTGTATTTAAAACATTGACGTATAAATCAGCAGTAAGAGTTTGCTCATAATTATAAAATTCACTAATATGTTTTTTTAGCAAGCCACACCAAACACTTAATCCAAATTTACCCTGTTCTCGTTGAGTTGAATGTAACGGTAACACTGCAGCGTATCGAAGCTTTCTACATTTGCAAATGACGTTTTAGTAATGAATAAATATTTACTCTACAGTTCAGGTTAACAAATTAGCATATGCTACATTTTTTCTAAAGCAATCTCAGTTTATATTCACTTCTAGTTCCTTTTAAATGTTGTGCTAAAAAACAATATTTCATAAGTAAATATAATTAAAACCGGTTCATTAAAAAAGTATCTGTTTTGCGATGTCCTAGTGATTGACACGAACAAAACGAAAACTAAAAGAGAATTTTTTGCCAACTTTGAAGTTAACATTAGAATTCAAGTTAGATAAAACATGTCGGTTCTTTTAATTATGTATGCTTAATTCTATCTCATACTAATTCATTGGTTTCTACGAATCTTTGAAATATCTATTGAATATCACTTTTTAGACATTTATCTATGCACGCGCCCGTATGCATACACGTACGTGCCCCGTGTGTGAAGATAATTAATCGGTATGTTTAAGATATATATCTAGTTTTTTTTGTTTGAAATATGCAGCTATTTCAGAAATATTTGCGAGAAAACCTAAAATTGCCTTTAATAACCCGTTCTCCACCACTGAATTTTTCCTGAGGTCAACTCCATGAGAAATGAAATGATGCTAAAATGCAAAATTTCACGTCCCTACATATTCCGGAGTTCTGGAGTTATCGTGGATATGAACATATATCCCCATCCCCACACACATACACACACACGAACACACGCACGCACGAACGCACACACGCACGAACACGCACACGGACACGCACACGCACACGCACACGCACACGCACACGCACACGCACACGCACACGCACACGCACACGCACACGCACACGCACACGCACACGCACACGCACACGCACACGCACACGCACACGCACACGCACACGCACACGCACACGCACACGCACACGCACACGCACACGCACACGCACACGCACACGCACTCGCATACGCACACGCACACGCACACGCACACGCACACGCACACGCACACGGACACGGACCCGGACACGGACACGGACACGGACACGAACACGGACACGGACACGGACACGGACACCGACACGAACACGAACACGAAGACGGACACGGACACGGACACGTACACGCACACGCACACGCACACGCACACCCACACGCACACGCCGCACGCCGCAGGCACTCACGTACGCACGCATGCATGCACGCACGCATGCATCCACCACCCTATAGATATTTAGTATAGTTTGTGTAGGTGAAACGTTATAATAAGTACATTTTAAAACGGCTTTCTTTACGAGAGAACAGCGTAAGTTAATAACTAGTGAGAAAGTGAGACTATTGCAATATTTATGACTAGAGAGCGGATTTTATGCACTATAAAATGCCGAAATATGTGCATATATATGCACTTAAAAACCTTAAAATATGCATCAAAATGCATTATTAATTCAAAATATGCAAAATATGCATAAATATTGAATCTTCTATTTACCTGTGTTAATTCCAAATTATAACATTAATATATAAAAAAAGTATATATGCTTGTAATTTTTTAATAGGAAAAAGATAAATTGCATACAAACTTATTATTTTAACATTCAAAATTGTGTGTTATTTAAAAACTACATATTTACTTATACACTATACATTTATAAAAACTGCACCCTGTCATTACTACTTACAAAGCAATTATTATTTTAACATTATTTTAAAATTATGTGTTATTTAAAAATTACATATTTACTTATACGCTATAGATCTATAAAGATTACACCCTCTCATTACTATTTGCAAAACAATTTATAACTAAATATTTTTCCAAGTTTTAGGGCAGAAAATTTTGGCGTCTGTCCGATAGATTTTTTTTTGTACAAAGAAAAACTTCTTTCTACATCCACAGAAGTTATGGGTGCATATTTTAATGCGGCTAATATGGCCAAATCTAAATTTATAACAAGATCATCGGAATTTTCCTCAAGTTTCAGAACTTTATTATTAACTTTTAGTAACAACCGATATCCACTGTTTTTTTGTAAAATTTCATTTAATTTATTAGAAATAGTTTTACCAATATTTCCTGAAACAGCAGAAATCAGCTGTTTTATTATTTTATTTATTTATTAATTATTTGCATAGATTCATTTAATGACAATGCTTCCGTTTCTAATTTAGCAATGGTTGAACTTACAAAATAGTAATTTGCTTTTATAGATGCCAGCTTATTGCGCAATTGTGTTTTCTTTAAAATAGATTGAGCTTTTTGAACGTAAGTACTTGAATTATCAGAAATTTCTAAAACTAACTCCTTTATTTTTTCCAAATGATCTGCATAAAAAAGAGCTGCATTTAACCAAGTACCCCAACGCGTAATCACAGGCTCTGGTGGTAGAGGAATATTAGGTAACTTTTCTTTGTACAATTGAATTCGTAACGGAGCTTTTAAAAACACTTTCTTTATACTACTTATTAAACTATTTACTAATGGAAATTGATTACGAATTGTTTCTGCTACTCTATTAATACCATGTGCGAAATATGTTACATGTATTAAATTTTCATAAAATAATTTTAATTGCTGTCCAGCTTTTACCATATACGGTGCTGCATTAGACAGCATTAAAACTATTTTATCTGTTGCAACAATATCAGGAATAAAAAATTGCATGAAAGCTTCGTTTATAAAGCGAACTATTGTTGCATGATTGGTTTTCTCAAGAACTTTGGAAGCGATTAAATAACCGATCATTCAATTTCCAACATATCGCCCGCAACAATCTGTAGTTTCATCTACTATAAAATAAAGATATTTATTTTTTGCAATTTTCTTTATATGCCCCATAGTTTCAAGATATAAATCATTAATATACCTTTTTCGAAGCGTGCTTTCATCTGGCACTTGCTTTTTACTAATTTTTTCTAAAAATGACCTAAAAGTAGGATTTTGCAATTTCTTTAATGGAATATTGGCTTTAACAAGTGCACTACACAATTCGAAATTAAATTCCTCTTGTGAATTTCTTTTGGCCGTTTCTTAAAACAACGATTGGCGCAAAGGTCTCTGACAAACTTTTGTTTTCTTAAATGTTTCTAATTTTCTTTTATGAAGAGAGGTTTCAATGTGCTGTGTAACTTGAGATTTCCTTTCGCACATGATCTAAGGAAAAATTAATTTTAAAAATAAGTATCTAATTGCGTTTAAAAACTGATAAAACGGTGAATTCAATAACCTACATCAATTAATAAGGGTTTAATTTACGAAATCAATTAAAAATATGTAATGGTACTTACTATTTTTCCAGAGGCTATGCAAAACACTTTTTCATCATCCAGACGTAGCTCGGATATATTTTTTATCCATACTTAAACTAAACTATTTTTAACTTTCGGCATCTTGAAGTTCACTTAACAAAGCCGTACCATTCAGTTACGTCTTCGCCCAAAGAATGTTTAAAATTTTGCATTTTGTCCGTTACTCTCAAATTATTTTCAAGAAGGATTAACTAACTAAACACTTACCTTGAAAAAGTCCAAATAACTTTAACCCTTGATTGCGGGAATTCCCTCAATCAATGCTTTAACTATCTACTTAGGTACCATTGGAATTTTCAAATACTACGAAATAGCGGCATTGAAACTTCATAATCCGGAGGTATTAACGTTGCACTTAACTGCAGGTAATAATCTTTCTTTAAACCTGTCTTATTCATATAAAAAATACATTTCTTAGTTAGACACAATAACAAAATTTAAAATAAGTTAGAATAATGCATTTTAAAGCGAATTTGGAAGATATAGAAAAAATGCGAAATATATGTTAATTATGAATAAAAAGGCAAAATATGCATAAAATTCCAATATATGCAGTATTTGGCAAAATATACAAAATATGCAAAAATTAATTAAAGTCAAATGATTGCATTTAGTGCAATTCGTCTAAAAACAAAACGATATTCTTAAACTATAAAAAATAAGCGATATGCATTTTGCATAAAATCCTCACTCTATTTATGACATCCAATCATGATTGATCCTTAGTTTTCAGGATATACTCGAAACCATACATTTATGACATAATTTTACCCTGTATGACAATAATGTTCAAATGTTTACCTAATTGTAATTGTTAAAAGATTATACTCGTTTCACACTATTAGAGTACCCGTACACTACACCATTTATTTTAATCCATAGAAAGATAAAGGGTTATTTAGCTTTTTGAACTTGCCCACCTAGTGAATGTAAACCACTTAGCTTACTCTAAAGGTAAATACACATATATTTTTTGTAAATTGCAATTAATGCGTTTATTTTTTGCGATTATTAATACAAAATCTAAAAGATCATGCGGTAGATGTGTTAATAATTGATATAAATATATTACATTGTGCAAGTTAGATGCACCGGTTTGAATAGAATAACATTATATTATCGTGTTGAGTTTTAAGTTACAACATTTCATTCGAATTTACTCTAGCAATATGCACATCCAGAATAACAAATTTCAGGTTAACGTTAATTACGTATAAATTGGAAATGCGTTGTATATTTTTTTGGTGTTATCAGTGTTTTCAGTACATTTTGTAAAAGAATAATAAATCACATCTTGTCTCAACAAAAATGAAACAAGGCGAATAGATAGTTGAACAAATTTAATTTGGTGAAATTAGGTTTTTCCCAATTTCAGAGGGTAACTGAGTAACAATAAAACTACATAGTCACATACGCCTCTATAACACCATATGCTACATAAAAAAGAGCTGAATCATTTAATGAGATTTTTACATGAAAGCTTGCAATGCGAGAGAAATATTTTATTGTATGTACAAGCGAAAGTAATCGTTACATTTGCACGTTATATTTATATTAATGTTTACTTTTAATTTTAATTTCATATTTTTATTCTTTAATTTCTGTTTCGTGCGACCCGATATGTACTTGGCCTTAGTTTATTTTGTTACCATTTGTTGTTAATTGTAATAATTGCAGCAATCGGTGACGTTAACAGAAATCATTTAAAACAATTAAACTATATTCCCATCTACAAAAATAGACAGTTATAATATATACATTTAAACAGAACATTTTGTGATAAATAAGATTAAAAAGACGGAAACCTGGTTGTGGTAAAGACGAAAGCCCTTTCGCAAATGGAGGTATGCATCAGCGTTTTTGTGTTCCGAAGGTTGGGCTTTGTCCTGAAAATGCAAACGGCGAATACTCCCTGTTGTGGTGTCGCCAATTCATAGATTTTTTTATCACTATGGTGCAGCGAGAATAAGATTTCAATGAATAAACGTTAGACATAAGAAAACAGTCTGCCTAGAACGGAAACGAATGGAATCAATGAAATAAATTCTAAATAAATAATTCGTCCTACAGTAATAAGAATTGAAATAAATTCAGTTAATTTTATAATCGCTAAAGAAAATTAAAAAAATAATGTTAAAGAAATAATAAACAGACATAGAAACCAAGCAATATTGTACGCAAAACTTGTGCAGATACAACTGCTCTCCTTCGACCAAATAATTTTTAACCATTTTCCCGATGAAATTGGTATAAAGATTTAGAACATTACTGGTTCCAGAAGATGGCCAACATGGTAAAACCATAAATTTTATCGCTTGCTTATTAAAGTAATATTTTTGGCGTTTTCCACTGGAAAATTGTGAATAAATTTTAATTTTTCTTATTTATTTATTTAGAAATGCTCTATTAGTAATATTTCTGTAACTCTTATTATAAAGTGGGGACGTTCGGTCATATAGCATTAGATAATTTTATATATTGAGTCTTGGTTTTATGCTTGTTTACCGAAAGTTACGCAAAACTGAACCGAGATCAGAAATATCCGTTTTGAGGTACTATGGGTCCAAAAAATTTGCTTAGAAAAAAGTCAAAAGTGTGTGTGTGCTCGCGCATGTGCGTGAGCGTGTGGCAGTGCGTATAAGTGTAGGCGCCGTATGCTGATGTATCTTTCGGACGTAATATTTCCAAAAGCGATTGTATTCAAATTTTACATTAGCGACCTAAATGTCTAGATCCCAGTAATTTATGGTCGGGGTGCATCTGCGAGGTGAGGAGTAAGAGGGTTAAATGTAAATGTAAATCTAAATATTTACACACCAGCGAAATTTTATAGAGATTGCTGGAAGGCTTACTGAAAAATGAAAATAACATTTACAAATAAGTGTAATTCGACTTTTTGTAAATGAACATCAAACGCAATAAATAAAACGCGTCTAAGGATTAAGACCTTCCACCGTATAAGAAGTGTTTAAGAAATATTGCTCGTAGAGTACAATTAACTAAGAAAATAAAGAATTACCCATATTTTGACATTAAGTGAGCGCAATGAAATCTTTAACAAGAGTTAGAACCCTGTTTTAAAAAGGGATTTCAATGTGGTCTTATATTTAAAGGTGAGGGAGGGTAAGAAATCTGAGAAATCTATGTGTTTTCATTTTCGGTTTCTAAATGATATTCGTCTTATTCATGTGGGAAAGCTTTTTGAGTCGGCTGGGTCAAACTTTTGTCATATCGCGCCCAAAAGATACAAACACACACACACACACGCACACACACACACACACACACACACACACACACGCGCACACACACACACGCACACACGGACACACGCACACGCACGCGCACACACACACACGCACACGCACACGCACACGCACACTGTTACGTGTTTAATTGGAAAACGTTTCTTTTTGATAACGTTCGTCATTTTGTCAAATTTCCTTATTAAAAATAGCAATTTATTCTTAAGTTGAATGCTTCCAATTCACTATTTCGCAAATTTTTACGCATTTCTAATTGCATTTAAATTAACGTATGTAACTTTCGTCAACATCTCTTATTTAGTTAAAATAAGTCAAATTTAATACCTTCAGCGACATCTTTGAGATTTCGGATCATTTAATCTAAAGCAGTTAAAAAAGGTACCTGGGATCTTTTAGGGTCAAATAATACAGATACGTATAATAAATATATATTGTCTGTACATTTTTAACTTTTGGCAACAATGATTAAATACAAATTTTTCTCAAGTTTGTAAAATTGATTTTTAATCTGTAGGCCAATTTTTCTTTCTTCCTTTTTAAGAACGCCTTTGATGGCGGATGTTGAGTTTCTAGAGAAATTTTCGTTTCTGGTTCTGGATGCTGAAGCATCATTTTTTTGAAAAATTCTCACTTAAAGTAATACTTGGTTAAGTAAAAGTATTACTAACGCTTTTAAAAGGCGGATATAATTGAAATTATCCATTCGTCCACATCTTCGGTAAGTGGCACATGTTTCGATAACCTCATGGTAATTAAAATTGTTTTCAGGTTTTCGAATATAAAAGCATTCAATACTAATTCTTTACACATAAAGACACTTCAATCGAAATTACGTTGAATGTGCACCACCGGCTCGTTTGTCACCTGTAAGAGGTATGAACGGTCATAATTAATTAAACATCGTACTTATATTTACCTTCTTTTAGCATCTCCGTACTACCTACATTTCTAACGCCATTCCTTCTTAAACTTTCTGCTCACATTTTACTGTTACGTTACATCCAAAGTACATGATTATCGCTGGAAGGTATAAGAGCCTTGCCGACATCCATGACCATATAGGTGAAGGCTGCTAGATCATTGGAATAGTACCCGAAATTTGCAAGATCAAATAAGTAATAGTTTCAACAATAAAGGTCAATTCTTTTTTTTCTTTATCACCTGGTTACACGATTGTGCTTCCAAATTTTAATTACACCTAGAAGGTTCTTAGTGAATTTCTACAACGAAAATAAATGGACTGATAATATTAATTTTGTAATCAAATAATTGACAATTGCTACCTCTTAATTAAATTTATATATTTAAGGTACTTCCAGCAGTTC
>JARFJB010002049.1:2477500-2567500 GCA_036346205.1 Vesta saturnalis
GATAGTAATGTAGCCTCAATTTCAGGTCACATTTTACCAAATTTAGTTTTTAAGGGTGTATGAAAATTTCAGATAATTTTCCTTTCAAATTGGTCGTAGGCATTTAAAGGATGTGTATTTATATGTAGTAGCATCCCATATTCATGTGGAAATCAATTCCAGGCCTGAAAAGTGCATAAAATTAGTATAAAATCAATAAATCAATGTAAAAATCAACATGTTTAATAATTGGAGCAAGTAGTTCGTATAAAGACTTATTTTATTGGAAAAATTGTGGGGATTTCGAAAATGTTGTTAGTTTTAAGATAGATTTAGGGGTTCAAAAGTTATGAACTTTTGAAATTAAATTGTAATTTAAGAAAAGCATTAGCCAATCAGAATTGAGGAAAAATTTGAAATAGTTGTTGATAAAAATTGATGAATGTGGTTTCTAACGATTTGCATATAAATAGAAGAGCTGAAGGATTAGTAGCTCCCTCAGTTTTTCTCTATTCCAACAACTTGCTAAGCAAGATGTTGCTAAATTTTTTTTTCGTAAATATTTTAAACAAAATAACGTCACTTTCAAAAAAAGTAAAGTGCGGTTTTTAGTATCGGCAGTTTTAAAAAACACGTGATATTCATTTGTCGGTAATTATTAAATTAAGGTTAGTTTACCTTTAAAATAAAATTCGGTTGTTATCGACAGCTGCGAGTGAAAATGTTTCCGGAGATTCGACATTGTTTTTAAGTTTTTGTTTGCGTTTGATATGGATTTTGTTAATTGTGTTTTCTCCGTGTTTCTATTATTATATATTTTAATTATTGGAAGCGTGTTTAATTTAAATAACCTTCAAACTAATGATGCATTTCAAAAATTATTTTGAAATAAAACTAATAAAGTGTGATGATCCTGAAAATAAAGAATTATCAATATGAAGAAATATTAGTGAAACCTACTTAAACGAATAACCATTAAGAGAGAAGCAAATTTGGATGTCAAAGAAGCAGATTTGGATTTAGAAGGAGCTGTTTTCTATGGTCAACTACATCAGCGTGAAGAAGATAAAGAGGCCATTTTCATGTGAGTGTAATAACTTTTATGTATGTTATTGTTGACATTGATATTTTCATTGGTGTGTTAATGATGTCCATATTTTGTAATAAACATGATGTGCGACAACTTGTATGCATGTCCAAAGGGAACATTAATTGACCTAAAATTAAATGGTTATTATAATATTTACTAAATTCAAACATATTTATGCTTACATGTATATGGTGTATTTTCTTTTTGCTTTCAATGAAAGGTCATATGAATGTGTATTCATAGCGCATGCTCAGATATACATTTGAAGATTTTTTTTTATGTACAGGGAGTTGCACATATATCGATGCAATTTAAAAATTATAATTCTATTTCCTTGAATAAATTAGTTATAATAAAATATAAATGGGCGACAACTCAATGTGAATTAATCACATTACTTATAATTATAAATATTCAAAATCATAATATAAATCAACAAACTAATAATTTACTTTATCATATAGTTTTAAAGTGTCTTCTAAATTTGAACCCTATCCCCTTTGAAGAGTCTTTACAGGCGACTGTTAAGTTGGTTAGGCATCATATTGGCATAATAATATTAATTCATTAAAACCAATAAATAAAATATTAGTTCAATATATATATATATATATATATATATATATATATATATAAATATACGTTCGCGCACACACTCTCATACATGAGGCCGAAATTGGTCTAGATGATTTTCAGAATGCTGAAACCTGTAATCTGTCGAAAGCTGAAGATCGATATTTTCAGGAAAGCAAAACTTTACTTATGGTTGCTTCGCGCATAAGATAGTATAAAAGAAAGAAGTAAACTATGTTTCGACCACTACTTCAAATTTCTAAATGAACTTTTACACGTAGGGTTGGTATAAACTGCAAACTAATGTACGTAAATAGTCAGTATAGATAGAGGTTTTCTCGGTCAATTACTTAACTTACTTTATAGCTAGTTCGTCATCGAAAAGGCCCACAAATAGCATTTTTGTACCTAAATTTCCGCATAATCCTTTGTGAATCCTAAAAAGAGTTTTTAGTATAATTAGTCAAAGTTTATGAAGAGCTAAAAAGTCTAAACTTACTCGCAGTGAGTTTTGCTTATGAAGTTATATAATTTGATAAGTAGTAAGACAAGTTATGTAGCGTTACCAAGTATATAGAAAATTATAAACTAAATTATTGGTGTTTGCAATGTAAAGTGCTACGTGGTAGTTGTACAGGTTGTATCAATTTTGATTAAGCACTTTATTTCCATTCTGTTCTGTTAAGTAGAAAGTTGTTGGCGGTAGTGTTAGATATGTTTACTGGTTGGTGTTTAAAATTAATATTTTATATTTTCATTGTTATTGCATGATAGATAATGTGGAACCTTATAAACTTTTTTAAATGTTTGTGGTTTTCGAATTAGTGTTCATTACAGCTACTGTTCAAACATATATGATGTTTTTGCATTGTTCCTGTTTTATAAAGTGCTTTGTATGAATAATATACATATACGTTTCACTAAAATTAGGTTTTTGAGTGTTCAAATTAGCTTTTATTGATCTGTTGCAGTATTGTGAATATTTTGACTTAAAGAATTATACTAATTCCATATTTTTTTAAAGGTAACACAAAAAGCTTCTCATTGTCACAAAGACAATCGAACGTCTGAGGTAGGGAAATAGATCTAACCTACTTTGTCACTGTTAGTTCCTTTGACATCTTTGTTACGGCAATTTTCAATTATAAATTAGTTCTCTCGGACCTGACAGAAACGTTTTGTTAAAATGTAGAAACCTAAAGGATTCTTTTCTTTTATGTGGATAATAAGGGCCGCTGCACACACGCTGTTGGGCGCCGCAATTACATTACCGTCAAATACTGCAATTCCATTCAATTCAATTACTTTCGAATGAGCATGTTGCTGAACGTGCGGCGAGACTTCTAACCGGGTGATATCGCAAGATATGCTAATGAGACGTTCCACATCTCCACTGGAAGTGTTAGCCGTGATGCTAGGTAAATTATACACCTATAAACTTATTTTGTACTAAGTATTCACATGTTATTTCGTATACTCAACATTTAAAAGTAATTTTATAGTAATTAATATATGTCCCGGTACAAACTGTAGAAAAACGACATTATTTGGAGATAAAAGTATTTATTTCATACTAATATATTATAAACAAATAAACCCTTAGTTACCGTAACTGTGAACATGTTCATAACTCCCTTGGGAGTTATACTAGGCAGTTATAGATCTATAACTCCCTCTAATGTATTTTGACAAATACTTGCAAACTTGCATGTTGATATATCCATGGTAACCATGCCTACTTAATTTTTAAACAACGTTCGTTTAATTTTAATAACCAATAAAATTTGGTTTTCATATTTCATTTATAATGTATCAGTATGAAACAAAATTATTTATCTATCACGTGAGTTATGTATGTTAATAAACTCGGGCAACTTACAATCTTTCGGGACTAACATCCCCCAGGATTGCAATCTAATGCCTTCGGTAATTAACATCCTCATAACTCCCTTGTTACTTAAATAACTATTATATGAGTAACATGAAACTTATGTACGTGAACATACATCTGAATCGAACCCAGCTCAAACTTTGAGGAGGTTGATTGGTAAGGTGATGCAGAAGGTTGGTGGGTATGGATACTGAACATTGGTTGGAGTGCCTGTAGGTTGATGGGAATTGGCAATGCGAGGATCTTGTTGAAAATCTTGTGAAGTATAAGGCACTTCCATAAGAGCACCCGGATCTTTAGATCCTGAGGACGCTGATTGGGAAGGTAATACAGAAGGCTGATGAGCATGGGGACTCAACATTGAAGGCAGAGTGGTAGGGGTAGTCGTAGGACACGGGAATATGCATTGCAAGGATCTTGTGGAAAATATTGTGAAGTGCAACGCATCGGAACACCACACGCAGGAGTCATTTGTTGGCACTGCTCCATCCTCTGCAGAATTCCCACGCCTTGCGAGCGGAATTAGAGTTTTGGTGGTAAAATATAGATTTTACGCAACATTCTAACTAATTCTAACTAATTCGGCTCAAATGCAGACAAACACTCTTGGAACACAAAAGTTGGCTTTTGGACATCTAGTAACTTAATTTTGTTTCGACCGCAACGAAATTGATGAGTAAATATAAATTTTGAGCATCATTCGGCCCAAATGCTTACCAATACTCATGAGATAATAAATTTGGCCCTTGACCATTTAGATAAACAATTTTTACGCGACCCAACGAAATCGGTGTATAAATACATATTTGGGCAAAGCTCTACCCAAACCTGACTAATACGCACGGAGGACAAAATTTGACTCTTGGCCATCCAGAAAATTAATTTTGCCGCGGCGCCAACGAAATTGGTGCATAAATATAGATTTTAAGCAACATTTAGTCCAAAGTATGACAAACACTAATTGGGGCCAAATGGAGACACATAATTTGGTTTTTGGCCATCGAGGGACTTAATTTTGTTGCTGCAACAAAATTGGTATGTAAATATTAATTTTGAGCAACATTCAGCACAAATGCTGACCAACATTCATGCGTTGGCTCTTGGTTATTGAAGACCCCAATGACACATGTATAAAAAAGTATTTTGGCAATATTTAAATTTTGACACACACTCATGAAACACAAAATTTAGCTCTTGGTCATCGATTGGATATACTTCAACGCGGCCCCAACAAAATGGGTGTATAAATACAAGACATACCTTTATTTATCCCATATTAGCCATATCTTAGATCTCATTTTGTATTGTTGAATGAAATTTTCGAAATTATCTTTTAACATGAACCCTCTTCATCTAAAATATATTCAATTATGTATTACTTCCGGATGTACCGGAGGTAGATACCAACTACGTAATTTCAATTAGAACACGTTGTATATTATTACATTTTTGAGTTTCTAGATTGAGTTTCTCGATTGTCAACGGTCTCAAATTTTACTCTTAAAACTACTTTAATTTTACTTTTATTTTTACTTCGATTTACAATTTAATTATATTGTAAGTACGCATTTAATTCTACTGTAGCGTACGCTTTCATTTTATGATTGCAATTTTTATTTGAAAATTTTAAAGAATGCATTTTAGGAGATAAATTTTTAAGAAGAACATTTATAAGGATAATTCCAGTGTTGGGTGTGGCTGATAACATAAAAGCATTGTTATTGCAATAAATTGCGCAACATTACATAAGGATTACGTCATCTTAGTTTGAAATTCTGCGTCATTTTGATTTTTAATACCAGGGATCCTCAAGAAGATTTTGTATATATTGTACAGGTATTTAACGTTTAATGATTTTTTCAGTATTTTAAGGTTTTTACAATTAGTTTTTAAGAGATATTTTATTTAACCCTTTCACTTTAAATATTCAATAAACATAGTTGAATATTTTTATTGTTTTAGATTTTGATAAAATTTTTAGTGTAAAACTCGGTTTAGTTATTCCGAGCAGCATAGATAAAAAATAACTTGGCGTCCGAGATCATTTTATTAGTGTTACATTGCATTTTTATTATTTAGGTTAAGTGAAAATAATCGAGCAGAATTTGAGGTAATTAAGCAATTCAAAAGATTTGAATCGGCCCACTTGAATCTTCCGACTGGGACAACGGCATTATTTGTGGTGAATGGTTAGTATCTCCAGTTAGTTTGACAATCTGTGTTGTGGAGAACTTTTTACTCTTATTTCTCTATTTCTTTATTACATTATTGGATTTATTATACCATTTACACCACCATATTTTATAAGTTCATAAGAACACGGTGAAGCAAAGAGTTAGTAATCATTTACAACTTTTTTGAGATGTACTCTTGTTTGTGATTATGTAATATTTCATAAACAAATAAACAATAAATAGCATGTAGAGTTACAAATTTTGCTACATATCAATAACAATGCAGGACAGTTGAATTTTAACATCTCGGTATAAATGGGACTTGTGCAAGTAGTGTCGAGCTAAACTGGCTTTGTAACACTTGTACACTAACTGAGCTCTCTATGCTACTCGGTATTATTCTGGACACATTGTATTTGAGTTTATTTGTTGAATAATTTTATTATTTATTTGATACCGAGCAATTACTATATTTTAGGATACAAATATGGATCCTAAGGAAGAGAAAACACTTCTGCAGTGATATGAGGAAATCGATAGCGATAAATGAAGTCCTAGTGAAAATTCACACACTGAATCAGATCCTTTTGAAGACGATGGCGAATTCAATGGCCATCCCTCGTATAATCCTGATAGCGAATTTTGAGAAGGGGAAAGTAATTCTGCCAATAATGTGGAAACAAATGAAGGAATCCGTGAAAGCATTACAGGTGTTACTGATTTATATTAAGATCCTGTAATTATTGACTAATTTATCTAATAGGTTTAAATTTGAATTTAATTTTAAAATTTAAATTATTCTTACGTAGGCCATCATGATTTCGCTCATATCTTTGTTACTGAGACTTATTTTCCAGATGTCGAAGATGGTGAAATTAGTGGGGCGATAATGTCGCTGATATTTTAGATTTCAATTTTGATCACAACGTATCCCGAATAAAAATTAATATAACCACACTCCACCTTTAGATGTTTTTAGAATGCTTTTGAATCGGAGTTGATCGCTGATTCTTTATATTATCATCATCCGTCTCCGAATGGAGAGACAACCGAGACGTCTTAATGATAATGGCAAAATATCATCCTCAAATGACAAAAACAGCACACAGATATGGTCAGCTAGGTTTATCTAATAATTCTTTACAATTTTTCTAGGTTAAAAACAAACCTTTGTAAAATATAATAATTATATGGCCGTAGTTGATCGAAATGACCAATTAATTTCGTATTATTCTTGTCCACGAAAAACTATTCGATGGTACAAGAAAGTAATTTTCCATCTACTTGATCTGGCACTTTTGAACTATTACATTCTTTTCAAAAAGGTACCAATAAGAAAATTCGATTTCTCGTATTTCGTGACAATGTTATAAAGGATTTGCTAAAAATTCGGCCAGAAGTTACATCTGGAAAGCAAATAAACACTCCTACCACAGTAAATTATAACCGATGTTCTGTAATAAAAAATAGGTGTGCAACGTAGGTGTCGTATACAAAATTTTGAAATAATAAAAAAGTAAGTTATCCACAAAATACTGAAATAATAAATTCTCCAACATATACTAACCTTACACCACTTATAATTGTGCCTTTGGCTCAGTCGGTGATTAATAGGGTAGGTTCACTAAAATGATTTGCTTAATTACCACTTACCATCAATAATACGGAATGTAAAAGATTAATGAAGTTATCTCGGGCGCCAAATTGTGTTTTTTAAATTATCGGGACAATTAAACCGACTTGACAAAAATGTAAAAAATAACAATATACAGACTATGTTTATTGAATTAAATGTAATGATGAAATAATGAAGGTCTTAAAATTATGCTTAAAGTACTAAATAAGATATAAATATAAATACCTTATAAATTTTTGTACACAAACTTTTCTTTTTGACCACCACTGGTATCTAAATATGATTACGGAGAGGTTAACAGGATGAAGCCTTTCTTACGTCATCATGGTGCAATTTTGACATAATGTTATCAGCCGCACCCCAAATTGAATTTATCTTTATAAAATCCGTATAATTTCTTCTTAAAATTTTTAAATCCACTTCTTATTGCATTATTTGGAAGTATCCATTCACAAAATTGCAATTATAAAACGAAAAATGTACGCAACCATAAAATCAAATGCGTACTTAAAATTCAATTACGTTGTAAATTGAATTAACGATAAACGTGTAATTAAAGTAAAAACGTTATTAAATCGTAAAGAAAAACCGTAAGGTAAACCGTAAGGCAAAAACGTAAAGAAAAACGCCTAAAAGAACAAAATGCTATAAATTTTATGTAAATGTATTAAAAATATCTCTTACCACCAAATTGATGGCGTTTTTCACATAAATTTAAATAAAATCAAAAAGCAGCAACTTCATGCTTCGACATTAAAAAGGAAGTGAAAATGCAGGATTTCGAAGTAGATGATCTGGTCATGCGTGCAAGATATCAGCAGATTCACTTAACGCAGACGCATTATGTATCAGATAGGAAATGAATACAAATTGAAAGCAGGATTATAAATCTTTACGAACTAAGAAGATATGCAAATTAAGTTGCCTACCTCATACCAATATTGTAAAATATTTAAAATTTTCTTGTGTTTAGAACTAAATGAAGGAAAGATCTTAAATTGAGGTATATTTTATACAACACGAAAAAGAGTTGTTACAGTTCTCTTAAAAAACAAAAAAAAAAGAAATCAAGGGAACGCAAACGCTCAAAATAGTGCATTTTACAGAAAAAATCCCCTTAACTTCAGAAGACTACAAAAGAAAAACTTACTTCATGAACTGTCAATGTTTACGGTAAGAAAAAAAGAGTACAAACTTTTTAGAGATGTAAGGGGTGTGAATCTCGCCCGCTTTATGTACTGGATGTTTTGAAATATTCCATTTATCAACTGAGCGAACATGGCTGTCTTTAGGTTGATAATATTTTTGGAAAATTTTCCCAATTTATTGTGTACTGTAGCAGTAGAAACCTTCATAAGCGTTATTTCCTCACAATTATGTCCAAAATTTTTTTCACGGCATTTCCGAGCAATCGTTACAAAGCTATGCAACTGTGTTTCTGAGGGCATCTACCGATTAAGCCACTATTCGCGGATGACGTTATTTGGTTTTATCGTAAATTGGTGTGAAGTATTCGAATTCAGTATTATGATAATTGCGTTTATTATTATTTTTATCTTCCAACCTACGTATACATATGTAGGTAGAAGTTTATGCAATCAACTTTTTTTCACTGTTACTAAATCGTTCATTTTACATTTGGCTAAGTTGCGTCAAGATCGGCCATGGTGGCTGTGTGTGTGTGGATGCATGTTTACATACACGCTAACTCCAGAACGCAAGCACGTACGTATCTAAAGTTTTGTATATGAGCTTGTTCTGTATTATAAGTGTTTTGTAACTGTGGTTTCCTATTAGTGGAGTTGATCGGCATATTTCCACAGTTTATGCTTTTAGAGCGTAACGTTTCGGAAGCGGACTCTGCTTCCGTCATCAGGCTTAGTCCTGAGAAGGACTGTTGTCGCACTTGAGTCGAATTCATATGTTATATAAATTTTTTTTCCCAAGCACTTTACTCTCAGATTCGAACTTGGTACCTTTCACTTACTAGGTATCATACTAGTAAGTGAAAGGTACCAAATTCGATACGACTCGTAATTTAGCTGTAAAAAAATACTAAGGTAAAATTTAAGTGTTAGTTCAAAAGTTTTTCAATAACTGTACAATGATTAAATATGATTAAAAATGCTTAAACTGTATTATCGATATTTTTATAGAACCGGGCGACTTTGGAATTTTTTTAAGTTAGTAAGTAGGTGAAGCTTTAACCGTCTGTTTGACGTAGATTATTGTTTTTATTTTCGTAATTAACCTATAAAATAGGTTGAATAATTATAAAAAAAAGTTTTATTAAAAGTATTTCATTTCTTAATTCTTATTTTGTAGGTTGGAATGTAGTGTATTGTTCCACATCAGATAATTCCTTTTGTAAATAGATTGAAGTTTGAAAATTGCAATTATGTTTGACTGGCATTATGGGAATGGTTGTTTACGTTTATTGATGGGCTTAATGTAGTAAAAAGGAGTAAAGAAGTCAGTTTTAGGTAATTGTTGATTTGTCAGTTTAGCTTTAACTGGAAATTGCGTCAGTAGAAATTGCTTCTTTGTGGTTAATTTGGTTATAGAGGATGATGTAAAGACGCGGTAGTGTGGATCAAGAATTGAAAAGTAAGCGACTGTGGTTTTATAACGTGTTGAGTTAGGGTTGATTTTCCAAGGAAGGGAGATGACGAAAACTGATCGAGTTTCAGTTAGCTGCATGCAACTTGATGTTAGATGTTTGTGCCGCTGACGTATTTTCTAGATCGCATACACGAAATTTTTCTCAATTTAACCTCGCTTTCGGTTTGATTAAATTATTAGTAAAGAAATTGGTTAGGCTTCGTAGAATTTAAGATGGTGAATTCTGGTGGAGTCGCAAAAAGGAGAATCAAGAGCGAACTGTGCGTTAAGTAAGTCACGCGCTGCGTGGGTCCCGAGTGGTGCAGCAATTTAAAACCCTCCTAATCTTAGTTGCGTGTGTATCTGAATAACGTGTTTAGTAACGTAGTTTTGAAGGGTGTTATTCTGCTTCGCGTAACGTATTTTGATGAAGAGTTTGCAAAACAACTTATATTTGTAGCTTTGTTTCTCAGCGCATTAGATTCCCTTAAAGGAAACATCCGTGAATAGATTGCTTCAAGAGATTACGTAAAGCTCTAACGACGGAATTTACTATAACTCATCCGTTGGAGGCAATTGACGTTTTGATTACTGTGAGTAGTACATCAGATAGAGAGAGGCCAGCGATCGAGCCGACAAGGGAGATCTTTACTGGTTCTATGCCTGCTTTCTGAATGTATAAGTGAAGCTATCCGAGTGATTAATGTTGTTTGCCTTTTGTAATAGATATAAACTTCAAAAATTATGGAACAATTTGTTTTTAAGTAAGCGTTACCGGCTAGTAGCACTTACTCACTTTGATGCCTTGTTGTTTTTTTTTCGTTTTCTTTAACATGCATATTTTCGAATTTATTTAATCATTTATTTACAGCACTATTGAATCTCCTTGTTTTTTTACGTTGATTGCTAATGATATGCTTATCGGAATTTATTACTGTTAAGGTTTTATCGGAATAAGTAAAGCCATGTGCCTTTGATTGTGCGTTTGTTGAAATTGTTTTACTATGTTTATTCTACGTGGTCGATACTGCAAAGAAACAGCTTACAGATGCTAAAGTGTGTTAACCATTTCTTGTTTTATGCTTTACAAGTTAGTTTTGATAATGATTGCAGTTCGATTTGAGTCTTCTATGTCAATGAATTTAGGGACATTGGGATTTTTATTTGACGTGAAGATTGATGCGAATCTGATTTCAAAATTTTATAGTTTCAATTATTTCCTTCATGTAATAACAATATTTGAGTGTTACGGGTGTTTAAAGCTGGAAATTCCGAAAAGTAAGTGCTATACTGTGGTATTTTACGTTTCAACACCGACCCAGGGGATTCGTAAGCAGTGCAGTACAAACCGTTGGTGGCAAGCAAAAGGTAGATTCGCGTGTTTTTCCAAGACGAGCTAGTTGGTCCTTTCGGTTATTTGCTGTTCCATGTTCTCTTGGTGTTTTAGAAAAAACTTTTTGAATTCTTTGAAATTCGAACTCCTTTTTTTTAGTACTCAAATAGATTTATCTTCAAAAATACGAAAAAAGTCATGCATGAACCATACGCGTGAAACTATTGGTTTTCTACATATTTAACAAAACGTGATACTATAAAATTTTGGCGCAATAAAATTCAATTTGGTTGTATATAGCTAAGCTCCATTTGACGTGTTGCCAAGTTTTCTATTCAAATGGCAATAAAATATAGGTTAAAATAAACAAAAGCAAACAACATTTTTTTTCGACGGTCTTTTAAATACTATTATTTTAATTGGAATTGACTTTTTGAAATAACAGGTTATACAATAAAAGATAATTCATTCCTATGAAAACAATTAAATTAGACATAATTAATAAGCTATTTACATGCTAAGAGATAAAATATTTTTTTTTTAATATAAATAATTACACTACAATAAATGTTTAAAGTGAGCTTCCTGACATTTGTCTATACTAGAGGTTGTAGAATAAACAAGATCCGTAATTCCGCCCCAAATCCATAGGCGTTAAATCAGGAGATTTTGCGGGCCATAAATGGAGACCGTTGACAAATCATCTATCCTTAAAATCGCGGTCTACAATATTGACAGAGTGTGTGGGTGCTCCGTCATGTATGTACCATAAATTATAATTTATTTGCTGTACGGTAAAAAATGGTATCTCAATTCTCAGAAATAATAAATAGAAGAATGAAGTAAATTAGAAAACATTTAATTACCCGTAAGTATATCTATTTGATAAGTTGCCATCGTAAATATGCACATCTAAAATTTGTACGACACATTGAAACTTCGGATGTGTTGAAGTCTGTTTTCTCAATCACATGTTGATTTCGATCGCTCAAATAATGGTTATTGTGTCGGTTGTACATATTTAACTTAAACTTTGATTCATCTACCTAAATGATTATCTGAGTAAATTCTTTCTCTTCCTGCATTTTTATAAATATTGTCTCGTAAAAATTCATCCTTCTTGCAAAATCTTCATGTAATAAATTTAGAACTAAATTAACTTTAAAATGTCTAAACTGATACTTTTTCAATATTCATTGTATACTAGTGTGCAATAGAGCTATCTATATCTTTCACTAAACCATTAATTGAAGCATTTGGATATGCTCTAAAATACGCTAAATATCTACTTGATTGTTTTGTCATTTGCTGTTGGCTTGGTTTTGTTTTTTCTGCTATTCACAAAAGACCAATATTTTTACAATTATTTCATTTTGTAACAACAATATACCGTGTTGATATTGGCCGATTGGCACATCGTTCAATGAAAGCGCAAATTGTTCTCTGTTGGCGTTGCATTCACCATGTATAATAATTAAATTCAAATGTTCTTCATTAGTAAAATTAATTACTCGACGCATATTTAAAACACCACGGAAGTGCAAACATTTGACAGACAATAAAATAACACTGTCGGAATCCGTAACAACGAATTTGTTGTAAATATTAATTTTATCTAAGGCGTAATTCAATTTTATTAGCAATAATGTGATACAATCGTAAGCCGGAAAAAATAAAATAAAAACCCTCGGAAAAAACCCGATAAAAATACCCGAAGAAAAAACCCGAAAAC
The DNA here is from genome assembly GCA_036346205.1 of Vesta saturnalis. Taxonomy (NCBI): domain Eukaryota; kingdom Metazoa; phylum Arthropoda; class Insecta; order Coleoptera; family Lampyridae; genus Vesta; species Vesta saturnalis. The sequence goes on from JARFJB010002049.1 coordinate 2,490,510, forward strand.
AAGCAAGAACTCAATTTGTACATTGTTACTGGAACTGAAATAAAAAAACTCAGTTGAGATATACTATTAGCAAATCAACCAAAATAATTGTTACGAACTATAATATACAGGGTGATTACTCTAAGTGGAATAAATTCTGAAACTCAAAGGGGTGAAGTGTAATTGTTTCCAGCCCTCAATCTGGACGTTACAGTTTCTCCATATATCCACCTCCTGCGGTGAAGCCACCCCTAACTTTTTTTTTCAAATGTAAGGATAGGTCAAGTGATACACCGTGTGAAAGCTTGTATTAAGAGGAATACAACGCAGTATTTATTTTCTCGGGTATTTGAAAAAATAAAGTGAAAAAACCTAAATGAACAACTTTCCCTGGCTCAATGGTATTTAATTTCGAAAATGATTGAAATTTCGGTAGGTAAAAATGTGCCGTAGTGATAACATGCATTTATTATCGCACCAAGCCTGATCTTAATAATAATAATAATAATAATAATGTTTATTACTCTACAGGGACAAGAACCCAATTACAGAGTAATCATTAAAGAAAATACATATCAGATACAAAGGAAATGAAAGTAACATTTTATAATAAAATTTTAAACTTAATTAGTTACACACTGTTATTTATCTTAACTTGTCGTTGAAGGAAAAAATCTATATCTTCTGTGTTCCTTACACTCAATAAATGCTTTTTAATTTCGACAATGCTTGAATGGTCGGTAGGTAAAAATGTGCCGTATTGATAACGTGAATTTATTATCTCAGCAAGCTAGGTCTTATCGTTGATGAAAAACGCTCTTAATCTTCTGTGCTTTAGTCTCGATTTTAGTTACCTACTTGATTTGTTAGCGTCCACATTAGTAAATTACAATATTGTATATTCCTTGTACTTTCCTTTGCTCGTTTATTTAAGTAAATAATTCCTCTAATGTAGTTTTCACATCTTCACATCGTAGTAAATTATTTAGCATGGCTTATTTAACGGAAGCCCTTCGCATTGAGATATTAATGATGATCAGATATGGTGACCGAAGTCGCACTCAAGCTGAGGTTGCTGATTTATTTCAAGCAAATCGTCCCGATTCACCGCGTTCTCAAGGCACAATTAGCAAAATAGAAAGGCGCAATAGAGAACTGGGTCATGTCAGGAATTCGGCAAGACAAAGAAGAGAGGCAGTTGACGAAAATACAAAGCTGAACGTTTTGTTGACTATTCAAGAAAACGCCATCATTTCGGCACGGCGAATTGAGTTTTGTGAACGAATGATGGACTTCATGACCATGGTCAGATACAGTTGGAATGGATTCTCTTTTCGGATGAATGTATTTTCTCTTTGCATGGTGAAGTGAATCCTCACAACTGCCGTTATTGGTCTGACAACAACCCCCATTGGATGCGGGAAACTCACACGCAACATCCCAAAAATTAAACGTATGGGCTGAGATTATTGGAGATCGAGTGGTAAGGCCATTTTTTCTGAATGGTAATCTTGGAGGGCAGCTATATCTTTCTATGCTCATGGATGACCTGCTCCCAAATTTAAGGGGTCTATTTCCAAATAACAATCCAAATGACTTGGATGAGCGAATTTGGTTTTAGCAAGATGGCGCTCCACTGCCAGTACGGAACTATTTAAATAAAATTTTTTGTAGAGAAGTCGTTAAATCGTAGTTTTGTTTAAGAAAGTTCTCAAATGAAACTTCCTTTGCCAAGAGAGTGCGTTTATTTGTTTATTATTTTTGATTTTGATTTTTTGTTCAACAAAATAATGTTTAAAATTTTGAGAAAATAAACACTGCGTTGTATTCCTCTTAATACAAGCTTTCACACGGTGTATCACTTGACCTATCCTTACTTTTGAAAAAAAAGTTAGGGGTGGCTTCACCCTCGGTGCTGGATGTATGGAGAAACTGTAACCCTCAGATTGAGGGCTGGAAACAATTATAAAGAATGCCTATCATGATTTTTCTCCCGGACCTCACCTCTTTGAGAATTTATTCCACTTAGAGAATCCACCCTGTGTAAATTACCACCATTAACGCTAATTTAACCTAATTTTTGAGTCTACTTTCGAGCAGTACATATTTTGATTTCTTCTTTTTTGAAATTAATCGACCTACATTTTGTTGCCGCATTTTTGTTTAGTCGGCAGCTACCTCTTGACGCATCTTAATAATTAAAATACACTGTGGGATGGGTTTCACCCACTAAATTAACAAATTGGTGATTCCACCCCTCGGTGCGGTTACTTGTTCTTTTTCCGTCTTCTAATGTAATATGGTGGACGTTCCACGTTTCAGGTGAAAGAATTGGAATTTTTTGCAACTGTAGCATTGTGGTTACTCCTACTTATTCTTCTGTATGTTCCGGATACGTGTTTATTATTGAAGTAAACTAACAGATCTTCGGCTTCTTGGGGAATATTTTCTTGCAAATACGCCATACCTTCCTGAATATTTTCCCTGGGCAGAAAAGCCAGTCCTTCACACATACCACAATATTTCAGAAATAGTGGGTCGTCTCTGTATTGACCGATATGGCACAATTCTTGCACTTTGCTGGGGGTACTTTGTGCACTTATGGTAAAAACATCCTCTGGTCTTCCCCTTCTCTCTAAAGACAATATGTATTGCTTGAATAGTAGCCATCTCAAAATCCATATAGACATACACTGGATCAAGATACATGTTTCCTTGTTCGCAATTCCGATTAATTATTTCAAACATTGTTTCGAAGGGCGTCTTCTTTTGTAACAAATCATACGCGCATGTTATACACGTACCGCCTATTTTTGTCCGGATTACGTATATTTGTGTGAATAGGGATGGTGAAGCCAATAGTTTCCATCAATAAACCAGGTTGCGGATTCCGAAAGATGTCCAAGAAAGTCATCTGTTGCAAAAACTATGACCCGTTCTTCGAATTGTGGTCCAGTGTCCTGAAGCAGAAAAAATTACAAAATTAATCGATAACAGACCAGATTGAACACACTTTCTATTAACAGTTCTTCTAATGCCATCGTCATTGCAAGTTTGAAGCGGTTACGTTAAGGTGTCTTTAACCCTTTGCTTTACTTCTTGGACACATTTCGTAACCCTGACTTCTTCGTATTGAGGGTGATTGTGTGCTGCTCTTACGCTCGGCTGACCGTTCTCTAGGGTTGTAATCAAAATTGCCCGACAATAAAGAAAATAACCTGTTCATAACAGATGTTGTTAAAATGGACAGATTTTAACAATTATTACTAGGCCCAAACCAAGCCCGTTTTCCGGGGTTTGAGGCGCCATATCCAAGTTTAAACCCAAATAAAACCAAAAGCATCAAGTAAAATCGTACCAAATTTGAACATGTATGTAATTTAAGCTTTCTTAAGAAATTTGTGAAATTTTATTTGAAAATTTTGATTTTTGTTGATGCTAGAGATGTTATTGTATAAGGTTGTTCGGAAAGTAATTTCGGTTTTTCCCGACAGAGGATTTAATTGTATTGTTTCGCACCCAACTTCAGACTTAAGCCGCATAATCATTATATGTTTTGACAGCTGATATAGCAAGGCTTGTGAGAGAAAACGTGTATTTGATTCTACGTAGTATTTTTTGTTTGGTGCCCTTTTAAAGCAAAAAGCAGCATTTTCATCATATTTTACTTTTTTACTATAGAAAAGGTAAAAATGCTGTTCAAGCGAGAAAGAAATTAAACGAGATGTATGGAGAAGATATATTGACAGTACACCGGTGTCAAAACTGGTTTGCAGAATTTCTATCCGGCAATTTTTATTCGAAGATGCACCACGTTCTGGAAGGCCCATTGATGCTGATAAAGACACAATAAATGCATTAGTTGATGAAACCGGCGAATAACAACCCGTGAGGTCGGCTAGATGTTAAATGTATCAAATTCAACTGTTTATGACCACTTGAAATGCCTATATTTAGCCTCGAAGCTCGATATATTGGTTCTCCATGTTCTCACGGAGAGAAATTTGTGTGGTCGCGTTGACGTCTGTGATTCGCTTCTCAAACGTCACGAAAATAATTTATCTTTGAAGCGCATCATTACTGGGCACGAAAAATGGGTTGTATATAACAATATCAAAGCAAGAGATTATGGAGCAAAAAAGATGAACTGGCTCAAAGCATTTGAAAGCCAATATCTATCAAAGAAAGGTGATGCTGTTTTGTGGGATTTCAAAGGAATCGTTTTTTTTTGAGCCGTTACCGGATAACAAAACAATTAATTCGGAAGTCTACTGTCATCAGCTGGACAAACTGAACGATGCAACAGAAAACGCCAGAGTTAATCAACAGAAAAGGTGCAGTGTTCCACCAAGATAATGCGAGACCTCATACAAGTTTGGTAACTCGCCAAAAGCTTTTACAGCTTGAATGGGATACACTGCAACACCCACCATATTCTCCAGATCGGGCACCTTCGGATTATTATTTATTCCGGTTACTGAAAAAATTTTTAGACGGTAAAACCTTTACTTCCAATGTGGTCAAAACTCACCTAGATCAGTTTTTTTGCCAGCAAAGAGCCAAAATTTTTTGAGCGTGGAATCATGCTACTGCCAGAAAATTGTCTTTCATTTTCACAAAAAAAAACGAAATTACTTTCCGAACAACCCTAAGACACTGCATTCTCCGTAACAGAAAGTCGTACGAGTATTTGATATTAGTAACATGATAGGAGTAATTTTTGAAAACCCAAATTATGTTGTATTTTATAAGATTACCGGTGTAATTCGTTCCTGTTTGGCCGAAACTTCGAAATTGAATGAACCAATTTGATTGACAGTTGTGCGAAATAATCAGAATAGAAATGATCAATTCTTGTATACGCCAAGAACGGGTAAAGTAACAATCTAACGAACACAGCAGTTACGAGTCGCTTTCCGATAGTGGAAACGTCGCGGTAAAACTTTAATAAATAAAAAATTGTTTTTGAAACCCATAACAGTTTTAGTTTTTAAATTGCCCTTATCGCGTTATTAATAACACTTAATTAATAAGACAATCGTCTAAGTCAAATACTCGTGCAAGCTTCTATTACGGAGAACGCAATGTCTTACAAAATCGTCTCTAGCATCAACAAAAACTAAAATTTTAATAAAATTTCAGAAACCTTTAAGAAAGCTGCTACAACATGCTGAAGTTTAGTATGATTTTATCTATTGGATTTGATTTTATTTGCCTTAAAGTGAGCAAATAAGCTTTAATTTGCTGCGAAGCTCATTTGAATCGGAGCAGTGGTTAGATTTTACCAAGCTTCAAACTCGAGCCTACAAACTTTTTCAGCCGACAGCAGGTTATTGTGGTGTTTTAAAAATTTTACTCACCTTGAGCGAACTATATTTTACACACCTCCATCGAACAATGTTTTTACACTGTTTATGTACTACATACATGTAACCATCAATACATAACATTTTATCACATTTGTTAGTTTTGATCACCTCCGTGTTCATCTGAATAGTTATGAAGAGTGGTAGCAAGTAACCAGGCAAAATGAAAATTTGGTTTATATAGATAATAAACGAAAAAATCTCATTACCGATGTAATTATCAAAATTCCAAGTTAGTCAGCTTCACTCTTATTAGCTCATTAGAATATTATCAATAATTATTCATCCATAGTAATGCTAATTATTAATATTGCAGTACTAAAAACTGAAAATTGTTGTAAGTATGGTATACTAGTAAGAGGATTAAAAAAGGAGGTTTTTATTACGATTTATTTTCCAGGGGTTTTGTCTAGTGGTTTTTTTCTGGAGGTTTTTTTGCTACATTCGATAAAATCACCGGTTCCGTTGAATATCTGGAAAATCAATAGTTTTACGCGTATGGTTCATATAACATCTTTTCGTTTTTTTCATTGATACATCGATTTGAATAATAAAAAATGTTTTATGCTAATATTTACAGCTGATTAAAGGATAATTTTCGAATACCCTGCATAAAATATTTAAATGTTGCAATCTTAAACTGTACTTTAACTGTTAATGAAACTTTGCGCAGTGTATTAGAATTGATAAGACAAGCAAAACTTGTCAACGGTTCTAAGGGTAAAAGTTTACACAAAAATAGAGATATCTTGTTGATACTTTCCTTTACTAAATTTTCCTAGCATTAATTATTTTCTAATTATCCTATGTTAATCAAATTTCGCAGAAATCAACAAATAATTAATTTTATAATCCCCTCCGACGTAGATTTAAAAAAAAACAAACCTACTGGGCGCCCTCCGGGGTAGAATCAGAGGTTGCCACCCTAAAACACTACTACACACCTACAACACATACATCCGCCCTGTTATGCAGTTCCGAGCACCCATATATACCAATATAAACCCCAATCACCTTTCCTCTATTGCCCCCTGTGAACGCCGAATTTTTAGACGCATATATAGGTTACCCCTCAGGTACCCTAGTGACCTCACAACACAACACGCCAATATACCACCAATCACACATAGAATCCAAACATTTCAGAAAAACGTTGCACATAAAAGAAATTTCGGCTACACTATCCCTACCAAAGAAATCCTTACCACACCCTACAACTACCGTTTTCCCCAATTCTCACGAATAAAACCTAAATTAAAATTCAAGCATCCCTCCGCGATCCTTACACAACTCCTTCACGACCTCCCCGAGGAGATAGAAGAATCCCTAGATGACATCACGTATGAACTCCGCATCCCCCCGTCTATTCGATGACGACCTAGCATGAAAGCGGATAACAAATAGGATTAACCACAGTAAGCACGTTACACTCCGCTAAACAACACACACTTAAACCAATTAACCCATTATTAAATATTTAAATAAATCTAAATCTTTTTTTTCTTTATTTTTACATCAAAAATAACCACATCTCATGATTGTAAACTATACATTAACACAAAACATCGCAACACCAACAAGCATGGATTGACCAGGGCTGAAAAGGAGAAGGACTCCTGAACAGTCTACGACTAATGTAGACCGAAAAATGTAGATTGAGCTCGTTCAGTGTGATAAGATGGAATTTTGAGTGCGTAATTATGGTGTGAATGGGTAAACCGAGTGTTCCTAGCGAATATGGCCCGCGAAGGTATTAAGGAGTGTATTTCGGAGGCACACTTGCCATGGTAATAGCGATAGAATAACTAAAGAACCGAAACTATTCTTCTATGCTCAAGAGGCTGTAGTTCAGCTCTTTTTTGTATACGGTTTACCATATTAAGGGCGTATTGGGGAGCACTGACCCAGAGGTGGGAATTTTATTCCAGATGAGGTCGAATTTAAGCCTTATACAGTAAAAGGAGTTGTTGTGGTGTGAAGTACTGTTTAGATCTATATAGAAAGCCCAGTTTACGGACAGCTGTTTTGCTGGCTGGCAAAAGGTGGTCAACCTATGAAAGGTTCGATGATACCGACATCCCTAACATAGGAATAGAGTTTGAAAATTTGAGTTCTAAGCCATTCATGTTTATAGCTGGAAATGATGGGTCTCTCTTGGCGGACACAAAACAATACTGCGTTTTGTCTGCGTTGAACGTGAATAGATTATTCCTTTCCCATTCAAGGACACGTTCTAAGTCACTGTTGATTGAGGCTGCCATTTTCACTTTAACGCCCTGTCTTGACTTATTGTTGTGGGAAAACTGAGAAGAACTACAATGTAGAGTGCTGTCATGCAAAGCAATGGATCGGGTTAGTTGTTGAGGAAATGAGGTCATTTATGTACAGCAGGGAGAGTGTGGGAGCTATCACTGATTTTTGGGTTACTCCCGAGTTAATAGTAGTTTCTTTCGAAAAGAAACCGTCGACGGCAACGCGTATACGTCTTTTGTCATGAAATCTGGATATCCAATTGATGAGTATATCGGATAAGCCGAACGAAGTGAGTTTGGCAAGTAGGCACTTGTGCCAAACCTGATCAAAAGCTTTTGAAATATCTAAAGCTACTATGACTGTTCCACCGGACCTTTCTAAAGTCTATATCCAAAGTTGGGTGACATATGAAAGAAGATCGCCCGTTGAACGATGTCTAAACCCATACTGGTGGTCGCTTAAGAGTTTATTAGACTCGAAGAATGAAAGTAGTTATTAATAATTGATTCCAGGAGCTTGTAAAGAAAGTGGATAGGTTTATAGCGTATGGGGTAGATTTGAGCAACAGCAAAGTCTTACCAGAATCATTGAGACATGAACTTGATGCAAAGTAATCGACAAAGAGGTTGGCTTTTTCAGCAGCATCAGTTACTACAGCTCCATTGCGAGACGTTATGGGAGGAAAGGAAGATGTACTAAAGTTTTTACTGATGGCTTTAGCTAATGACCAAAATGTACGAACATTCAAAGCAAATGAGACTAATTCTTGGCATTTACGTTCTTCGAACATATTCTTCTCTTTGATGATGCTTTTGCAACTATTTCTTGCGGCAATATAGTTGACGTGATTTTCGATAGATTTATTTGATTTCCATTTGGTATAGAGTTTATGCTTTTGTTCCATAACCATCAGGATAACTTCAGTTACTGAAAGAGCAATGTTTGAAGAGGAGGGCTATTTAAAGCAATACTCACGCCAGGGGAAGGTTGCAAAAAAATCTCGCAGTTCACTCCAGTTAGCTGATTTAAAACGCCACATACTTCTGTCTGTTTTTCGAGTAACAGTGGGATTGGGTACAGAGGCAGTTATTTCGATTTCGAGGCAGTGGTCTGATTGACCAAGTGGGGAAATCACTCTTGTTTTATAGACAAGTGGGTCAGTTGTAAGGAATAGGTCCAGCAGATGTTCAGTATGGTTAGGGTTGTCAGGGATTCTGGTTGGTTCAGAAATGATTTGTGTGCGATCACAGGATACAGCAACTGCTTCTGCGCTATTACCTGCGGGAGTAGTAGTAGAAGAAAAATGAAGCCAATTGGAATTGTAGGTATTAAAATCTCCCAAAATTGAAATATCGCAAGATGGAAACTGTGATGAGAGGTAGTCTATTTTTATACTAAGATAATCACAGAGATCCTGGAAGTTGTTATCATTTGGAGACCTATACAAACAATAGTAGAATTTCACAAATTGGAACCCAGAATGTTTGAACCAAATCCCGTCAAATGTTTTCCAAAGTGGACATCCTCTTACAACCTACGTTGTCATTGATATACGCACATACTCCGCCTTTAAGTCGAAAGTTAGAGTGGAGGTTGTAACTTGGAAATTTCAGGTCAGACGAATCAGTGCTTCCAGGGGAGACTTGTGTTTCTGATAGAAACAGAATGTTCCGTTGCACTTGTTCAAGGTCTTGGTGAACAGCATTAAGATTCGACCTGATACCACGTATGTTGCAGTAATGAATCCGGATGTTGTTACTTTCGATGCCCGAGGTCGCTTGAATCCTGCCCTCCCTGGCATCCGAATGGAATGCGGGAATTAATAGTGTAAATAATAAACGTTGGTTTATTCCATTCTGAATAATTGAAATAATTATGTAATGCAGGCCCAGTAGTGTTAATATCTTGTGTAAATAATAATCTTAGTTGTTTTCCAGTTAACCAATTAGAATAAATTTCGTGTAAGTAAAGAAATTCGTACGTATTAATCGCTCAATCGAATTAATACAGAAAGTAAACGTTTCATAACTTAAAATATTTTTTTTAATTTGATACTCTTTACTATATTAATTAAATAAGTCATCAATTAATCAACCCGAACCCGGTACGCCTGTAGTTTGTTTATTTAATCATCACAAATCACAAACAGTAACAGTTACATTTTTATATCATACAAACATAAAAATTCATTTAATAGACATGCCCTTTAAACAAATACTTCTATTCAGTCTGAAAGCAAACTCGTATATGAAAATAGTTATACGCACAAATGTTCTTTAAAGTATCGATTTTTCTTCGGAACTGACCTTCTCACAGACGCAAGAGCGGGCGTTGCCCTGTCAACTTATGTAATTATAAAAGTTATTATTTTGTTTTTTTTTTGTTATAATACGAGTGCCTGATGAACAGATAAAGGCGATATTAATTTTAATTTCCACAGAAACGTCTCAGGAGCCAATAGCCTACCACCTGCCACCCAGAGAGGTCATACAGGCCGGGCGTGCAGAAGAGAAGAAGTGAATATTTTATTTATTGTATATATATTTTTTATTTTCCGTTTAGTAATTTAAGTTCAAATATTTAGTGTTCATTTAGTTATGTAGAAATAGGGCAATACAAGTATTAATACCTTATGTTCTAGACATTCAGTGTGAACAGTGTGGAGTCAAAACCAGCTACCGAAAACGAACCCATCCCCTTTTTCTTGCTAGTACGAGAATCGACTGAACTAGGCCGACGCAAATTAAAATAAACAATTTTAATTATTGTAAGCAAAGCGGTTTACAATCTCACAAACCGCTTGCATAGTATAACCGGAAGTGATACATAATTGAAAATATTTTAAATGAGGAGTATAAATTTCAAAAGATACGTGTACAAAATTTCTATTAAAAATATAAAATAGTTTCGGAGATATTACTAATGTGGGATAAAGAAGATATACCCTGTATAGACTTTAGGCAACATTCAGCCCAAATTTTCACAAAGGCTGATGGGGCGTAAAATTAAGCTAGTTATGTTATGTTTCTCCATTTTTCCTTTTTTTGGAGTTTTATGGAAAACGGAATCTTTAAAAAAAATTGTGTTTAATAATAGTAGATTATTGTGTAACACTTGTAACTTGATCATTATTGAGCGAAACAATGATCAACTTAAACGTCGAACGCAATATACTATTTTATCTACAAGTCTCCTACCTATCTGAAATTAGTTTCAATCTGAAATTTTCTATTAGAAACACATTGTCATAGCCCCATTATTATTTTCTAATTCAACCTCATTATTAGGTTGAAATGAATAATGCAGCAAGGCGTATGTGATTTGAAATACACAAATAAAAGACAACTCAAACTATCTAGATTGACAGTAATAACGACAAGTCTCTTGAAGATAATAGTACATTGTTCAACGAGTGACGGAACTAACATTTTTTTAAGCGGGTTTGGTAATGTTCGTGAGCTTACAAAAATGTTTTCGACGAGTTAGTTCAACACTACTTGATTAATTACAATATTTGAAAAATTATTCTATATTATAACAGTGTTATAAGGGTTTCACAGCAAAACCATAAATTTCCGTTAAAATTAAATTATCCTTGAAATTGTTTCAACATCTTTAACAATTTTAATAGATACTACTACTGACGAAGACAACTGTAAGTGTTATCGAAACGTTTAGATTGTATTATATAAAATACACCATTAAAAACCCCAAAAACGTAAGCATTTTATTAGATGTTGTTTAATTACACTATTTCTACAACTATTTAATATTAAAGGGGTTTCACAGGAACATTTTTTATGTGCAGTAGAGGATACCATATCGGTTCTCATAGCAAATGTCAGTTCAGATGGAGATGCGCCGTAACTAAACTCCGAGTCAGCTCTTATTGAATTTTGTACAGACTGTGTTTGATTTTTATTGCTACTACAATATATCTTTCCACAACGGTACTAGACTTCCAAACTCCGTGGCGTTTTAGTTGAAGAAAGTCACCTCCTGAATCCATTAGTATATTCTTGAGAAAAAGGCAGATTTAAATACCGAGCTATTTCCATAGGAAATTTACTAAATTTGATAATTCCGACAACTTGCGTACTACATTTTCCATTCTGACAGTTAATACAGAATTAATTTGGACCATATTTTATGGACGAAGGTTCATATATTTTTTAGAAATTTCATAAAAATTTCCAGAAATATGAAACGAACGAACCTTTGTTTTTGTTAGGTATTTCAATGAGAAGTGTGTTTGCAGAATTTCTGACATTATTTATTGTCGAATCCTTCAATTTGTGGCAGCGGTAAGCGCCAAAAATTAAAGCAACCTAAAATTATTTGCCCCACTAAATATTAATTTGTAGAAACAATACATTATTACCTTACCTCAGTAAATATTTTGAATCAAAAGTTCTAGACTTCTTACTTTTAAAACCGTTTCAAGAAAGAACGTAACTTGGTATAGTTACTGATATTAATATCATTTATTGGTAATGTTGTCCTTAATATCGAATAGAGTTGATGCGTTTAATGTTTCCCACAGTTTTGCAAAATGTGCAAGCAGCACAGTTTCCGAAAATGAATGTACTGTGTTATCAGCCCGCCATTGCACGAATTTACTGTATATGTCTTTCATACCTCTGCTTTGATTTTTCGGGTAATAATTACGCAGATGTTTGCTATGCTTGATCTCTTATCTCCGGTGGAACATACAAGTCACTTTCTGAACCAGAATTCATAGCGAAACCACGACAAAAAGAAGCTGAGGTGATTTAATAAAGACGATACAATGACAACAGGCAACTAAATATTGGTGAAAATTAGGAGGTAATTTAGCGAAACCACGACAAACCCAAACTGAGGTGATTTAATAAAGACAGCAATACAGTGACAGCAGACAACCAGATATTGGTAAAAAAATGAATAGGTTATTTTCGTGTCCAGTGATGAAAGTTAACGTTATGGGACTTTCTCTCACTAAAAGGACAAAAATCAAGTTTTCGCTGGAGTAGGCGGTGATGTAAATTGTCTTTTCATAACTTTTTCGTATCTGCGATTGTTACTAAGGTACTTACGAGCTTCCTTAGAGATATTTTTGTTCATATGTTCGATGTTTATTAGAGGATCTGGCTGGTTAATAATACGGAGCTTTATTTTCTAGTTAAGAATATATGAAAGTTTCAGCATCGTATTTCAATGCCATCAAAAGCTAGAGCGCGAACAGGAATATCAAGGACGGATGAGCAAGCGAGCGAGTAAGAAATCCAGTTTCGAAAACAATAAGCTTCTACTATACGGTTTGCTTAAAAATTATACTAACAGTACATACATAGTATAGTGTAAAAATTCCATATGTTGTGGAAGGTCCTTTATTTAATTACCTATATACATAAATTATTATACGTGCAGGTAGCCAAGAAAATCATTTAGTAAAATTTTCACAAAGGTTCAGATATTCAGATATAGGAGTTTAATTACATACAAACCTACAAACTGCATGTTGAAATAATTTTAGTTTTTAAACTAAAGGGTAATAGGGGGTCAAGAACAATAAACTGAGAATAAGAGCCATAGGGTATACGAAACAAACAATGTTCCAACTTAATGAATTCCCTTAAGCTAACTAAATGTTATTTATCTTTTTCAGTTTTGTTTAGAAAAAAAGTTTAATCTTCTTAAACTTGCTTAAAGTATCTTAATTGTAGCTCGAAATAAATGTCAAAAATAATACGAGTTTAGATGAAAAGTTAATATTTGACTTTTAAATAGAGAGTGTTAGAGGGTTTGTTTTTATTTTAATGTTCGCGTTGTATTAAAACTTATATTAAATTTACATACTAATCTAATTCTTTTTTCATTCACTAAGCCCTAACTAAAATTAATTTCTCAACTGTCGACATTTCGCGAAATGTTAATTTTCGTATGTAGTGAGGTGTCGTGCTGTCTAATAATATAATTAAGCTTGTGTTAAGTTATTTACGTAAATTAGCAAATCTCTACAATATTATACAAACTCAGTTTTATTATTATTTTTAGTAATTATAATTATGAGAGCGTTTAATTAAATTAAAATTACTAAAAAAATTAGCATATAATACACTTGAACATTTTCTACATATTTTCGTTATTAACTAAAAGTAAAAAGGTTAGCTACAATTGTAAGTTATACGATTTGTGTTTATTTCATTGTTTATTTATTTTTTTAGTATTCCTGAACGCGCTAAGACTTGCCTAATGAGCTAAATCACTCAAGAACACTGGGAGGGGGTTAGGGACATTGTTAAGCTGCCAAGAAACGTTTATGAATCTTAAATTTGTTTAAATCAAAGTTTGGAGAAAAACAGGAACTGGGTAGTGCATTCCACAGTTTGGTCGCCGCGCGAAAAATGTAGATTGTGCCCGTTTAGTGCGACAAGATGAAATTTTGAGTGCGTAATTATGGTGTGAATGGGCAAACCGAGTGTTCCTAACAAAAATGGCCTGGGAAGGTATTAAGGTGTGTATTTCGGAGTCACACATGCCATTGTAATAGCGATAGAACAAGGAAAGAACCGAAACTATGCTCAAGAGGCGGTAGGTAAGAAGTTAGAGACGGGTCATTTATAAATATTATAGCTCTTTTTCAGTCGGTTTGCCATATCAAGGGCAAATCGGTAAGCACTGATCCAGAGGTGGGAATTGTGTTTCAGGTGAGGTCGAATTTGAGCCTTATACAGTGAAAGGAGTTGTTCCGATGCGTGCCAGTTACTTTTCTGGCTGACAAAAGGTGGTCAACCTATGAAAGGTTCGATGATACCGACATCCCTAACATAGAAATAGAGCTTGAAAACTTGACATCTAAGATGTTCATATTTACAGCAGGAAATGATCGGTCTTTCTTGACGGACACAAGGCAACATTGGGTTTTGTCGGCGTTGAACGTGAGTAGATTATTCCTTCCCAATTCAAGGACTCGTTCTAAGTCACTATTGATTGAGGCTGCCATGTTCACTTTAACGCCCTGACTAGACTTATTGTTGTGGGAAAACTGAGAAGAACTCCAATGCAGAGTGCTATCGTCTGCAAAACAATCGATCGGGTTAGTCGTTGAGGAAATGAGGTCGTTTATGTATAGCAGGAAAAGTGTGGGTGTTTATAAGTGTTCCTTTGGGTACGCCCGCGTTAATAATAGTTTCTTTCCAAAAGAAGCCGCCGACGACAGCGCGTATACGTCTTTTGTAAAGAAAGCTGGAGGTTCAATTGATGTGCGTATCAGATAAGCGGAACGAGATGAGTTTGGCAAGTAGGCACTTGTGCCAAACCTGGTCAAAAACCGTTAAAATATCTAAAGCTACTAGGATTGTTTCACCGGACCTTTCTAATGTCTTGTTCCAAAGTTGGGTGACATATGAAAGAAGATCGCCCGTTGAACGACTCTGTCTGAACCCATATTGGTGGTCGCTGAGGAGTTTATTGGATTCAGGGAAAGAAAGTAGTTGGTGGTTGATGGCTTATTCCATAATTTTCGATAGAGCGGAAGTGATAGCTATTGGTGATAGTTTGAGGGATCGGTTTTATCGCCCTTTTTAGGAATAGATTGGAAATTTTCCAACTTCCACAATGAGGGAAACTCTCCAGGTGACATGGAGATCGAAAAGAGCTTGGACAACACAGGTACTAGCTCGGGGTATCACTTTTTAAGAGCTGGAATACTGGCAGGGCCAGTCGCCTTGCTTGCGTCAAGTTTATAGATAATTGAGCTTGTATCGAAAGTGGATTGGTTTCATAGCGTATGGGGTAGATTTGGGCGACGGCACAATTTTACTAGAATCATTGAGACATAAATAATCGACAAAGAGGTTGGTTTTGTCAGCAGGATCAGCTCCGTCACGAGAAGTCATGGGACGAAAGGAAGATGTAGTAACGTTGTCACTGATGGCTTTACCTAATGACCAAAATTGACCACTACCTAAAGGACATGAGACTAATTCTTTGCATTTATGTTCTTCAAACATCGTTTTGGCCTTGGTGACGATGCTTTTGCAACTAATTCCTTGCGACAATATAGTCGGCGTGGTTTTCGACAGATTTCTTTGATTTTCATTTGGTATCGAGTTTATGCTTTTGTGATAATGCGTCACTGCAAACCCTATTAAACCATGATTGGTAACAGACCCGATTAGGTATTTTGGAAATCTATAACTCCATAACCATCAAGATTACTTCAGTTATTGAAAGAGCAATATTTGAAGAAGAGGACCGTTTAAGGCAATAATCACGCCAGGGGAAGGTTGCAAAAAAATCTCGCAGTCCGCTCCAGTTATACCGTATAGTTCTATCGGTTTTTCGAATAACAGTGGGATTGGGTAAAGAGGAAGTTATTTCGAATAAGCAGTGGTCTGATTGACCATGGGTGGAAAGGACTATTGTTTTGTAGATAAGTGGGTTAGATGTAAGGAACGGGTCCAGGAGATGTGGAGTATGGTTAGGGTTGTCAGGGATTTTGGTGAGTTCGGAAATCATTTGTTGTGGACATTAAAATCTGCCAGAATTGAGATATCGAAAGATGGAAACTGTGATAAGAGGTAGTCTATTTTCAGACCTACACAAACTAAAGTAGAATTTCACAAATTGGGGCCCAGAATGTTTGAACTTTATCAAATTTGTTGCTTGCCAAAGTAGACATCCTCTTACAACCTACGTTGGTATACGCACTGCCTTTAAGGCGGAGGTTGCATCTGGGAAATTGCAGATTATGCATTATGCGAATCAGTGCTTCCAGGAGAGACTTATGTTTCTGATAGAAACAGAATGTCCGGTTGCATGTTCAAGGTATAGGTGAACTATTCTTGTTTTTGGCGTTGACAAATTTGCCTCTCCCCCCAGAATCCTTGGGACAGATAGACGAATCGATGTAAGACTGTGGCGTCTGATCCTACTCATCTGGGGTACAGCGTCTGTTTTAGAACTCGTCATTGTAAGGGTTTAAAACGCCACGCTTGGTTACTGCGTATTGGCGTGTACACAAGGAATAAAGCAGATAGTGACCGACAGAACTTACCCAGCTCAGGAGTACCAATATTAAGGATCCCATGGTAAAGGTGATGGTATTGCACCGGGCGACATGGGGTGTACATGCCTTCCACCTATGAATTTGTAGAATGTTAGATCTGAAATGGAAACATTAATTAGTTTACATTGAGTCACACAAGAAAGAAACTTTTTTTGTACGAGAACAAAACAGGATATTAATTAACCTAATTAAAAAAAATCTGTTTTAGTATTGTCGTGAATTGTGACAACCTAACTTATAGTTCTATCGGTTTTTCGAATAACAGTGGGATTGGGTAAAGAGGAAGTTATTTCGATTAAGCAGTGGTCTGATTGACCAAGGGTGGAAAGGACTATTGTTTTGTAGACAAGTGGGTTAGATGTAAGGAACGGGTCCAGGAGATGTGGAGTATGGTTAGGGTTGTCAGGGATTTTGGTGAGTTCGGAAATCATTTGTTGTGGACATTAAAATCTGCCAGAATTGAGATATCGAAAGATGGAAACTGTGATAAGAGGTAGTCTATTTTCAGACCTACACAAACTAAAGTAGAATTTCACAAATTGGGGCCCAGAATGTTTGAACTTTATCAAATTTATTGCTTGCCAAAGTAGACATCCTCTTACAACCTACGTTGGTATACGCACTGCCTTTAAGGCGGAGGTTGCATCTGGGAAATTGCAGATTATGCATTATGCGAATCAGTGCTTCCAGGAGAGACTTATGTTTCTGATAGAAACAGAATGTCCGGTTGCATGTTCAAGGTATAGGTGAACTATTCTTGTTTTTGGCGTTGACAAATTTGCCTCTCCCCCCAGAATCCTTGGGACAGATAGACGAATCGATGTAAGACTGTGGCGTCTGATCCTACTCATCTGGGGTACAGCGTCTGTTTTAGAACTCGTCATTGTAAGGGTTTAAAACGCCACGCTTGGTTACTGCGTATTGGCGTGTACACAAGGAATAAAGCAGATAGTGACCGACAGAACTTACCCAGCTCAGGAGCACCAATATTAAGGATCCCATGGTAAAGGTGATGGTATTGCACCGGGCGACATGGGGTGTACATGCCTTCCACCTATGAATTTGTAGAATGTTAGATCTGAAATGGAAACATTAATTAGTTTACATTGAGTCACACAAGAAAGAAACTTTTTTTGTACGAGAACAAAACAGGATATTAATTAACCTAATTAAAAAAAATCTGTTTTAGTATTGTCGTGAATTGTGACAACCTAACTTTTCCATTTTTTTAATTTCACTTTTATTTAATTGAAGGGTAATAAAAAATAACGATTATGACCCGGTTAGCCCTGCCGACTTTAATTGCTTACTTTTAGGATTAATTCATTAAAATTAAAATTAAATATAGTAACAAAGGTAAAACTTACATTAAATGTTGAATTTGCAGTCAAAGAAAAATATAGTATGAAATAATATGAAACAATGTTATAATTATACTTAAAATTAAATATACTACCAAAAAAAGAGTTGGATTAAGTTTTAAATTTGCAATCAAAGAAAAATGTTTAAAAATTTACCAGATTATCTGCAAGCTGTACCTAGAATTTACACTTGCAGTGGTTTTTTTTTAATTTAAGGCACTGCCATGCACAGTCACAACTTTTGTATTTTATATATATATGTGAGTATGTTATATTTGTGTCAGTACGAATTTATGAGTTTTAACAATCACATCTGGCATTGGTTTAAAGGAACCGTATTTTTGCGTGGAAATTCAAGGCCATATCGATCCTAAATATTAGTTACGCCCTTTTTTTATCTAAAGAGCCATTTAACAAACAAAATACACCCACGTACCACAGACAATTAAAAAAATACCGAAAGCGTTTCAGTAGTTACGCTATCATCATCAGCGATCGACCGCTGATGATGATAGCGTAGCTATTGAAACACGTTCGTTGTTTTTTTTTAATTTCGTGAGGTACGTGGGTGTATTTTTCTTGTTACAGATCCTACCATAGTTCCAGTGTTCCAGATTTTTAAAGTGCCATTTCACACGTTACAAAAATTCTCCTGATTAGATTATTATTATTTTTGTTTATTACTAATATTCATACCGATAACAATGTGTTAAAAAAATTCATACTTCGTGTTTAAATTAGATTGTTCCCTAAGCGACTTGCTGTTGTTTATTTGAGAAAAGAAAAATTATTTATTTATTTTTAATTTAGAGTTTCGATTACAAATTAAATTTAGTTATTTGTTTATTTAATCTATTTATTTGCTTTTTTTTTATACCTTGGATTACGGATTCGATCTAGTTATTTATTTTTATCATTTAAGCTAATAAAATGGTTCTTATAACATTGTTTACATTTGGGTTTGTTATAGAAAGGGGTTTATTACAAAGCTGTTCATTTTTATGAATCACATCCCGCATTTTCCTGCAGTTACAGATACGTATTTATTATATACTTCGCGCTATCGTCGGATAAAATAAGTTATCTTCTTAGTTCTCTATAATTCATTGTTATGGCAAAAATGTTTACTTGTTTGAGTTCACTCCTTAGTTAAAAGGGTGGCATTTGCGTTTTAAGTTTACTTTACAATTTTATGAGTTTTAACATTCATATCTGGCACAGGTTTAATTTAGCCGTATTTTTTCGTAGAAATTCAATGTTATAACAATCCTACATGCTAATTGTTTATTTAAAGAGCCATTTCACACGTTACAAAAATTCTACTGGTTAAATTAATATTATTTTTGTTTATTATTAATATTTAAACCGCTGAGTATCAAAATCTGTTTAAAAACTTACCCTTACCGTGTATTAGTTTATTCATCTAGAAATTGTCATTGTCAACCCGTACTTGTTTCACTAACCGAAGGTAATAGCCGGAGCTACCTTAAACACACCCTGTCGCTTTGACGATCCGACCCTATCTTATTCATATAATTGCACATTTCATCCTTATTTTTTTATTCATAAACTACCATTCATTCATTATAAATTTTCGTTCATTCACCGTACATTTTCCATAATCTCCATGTATTTATATTATATTAATTTTCCCGTCTTTGCTCTAAAATTTGTTTTATATTAAAACCAAATCGACAAGATCAAGTAATTAACCCAATAAATACACAAGATCACGTTTACATTGTGTACGTTTGGTTTAGTATAAAGCTTTAGTTTAAGATTTGCATTTTTAGTAGTCATTTACTAGGTTCAAATCACCTCGAATTACCAAACCATTTCCTAAATTATTTAAGTTAACACTTGCTAATTGAATTGTAAAATAACGTAAGATAAAATTGCTCACCACGATAATAACGCTTCCTGAAATTCCATAATTATAGGTTCACCCGTTCACAGACACCAGACTTTCACCCCTTTTTCTATCCCACACACAAATTAATGGCATTATTTTTCACTTCTGAAATAAAACTTTCTGTCATAAAACACGTGTTTCATAAAACACGTAAAACAGCGTAAACCATTTGAGATGTTTTAATAAAGTCTGTAACTATAGCAAAATTAATTTGGTCTTTTGGATCTTATTTATCGAGACAATTTTGGTGATGTAATTAAATTTTTTATTTATTCTTTTTAATGAATGCGATGTTTTAGAAAGATACAGTTAAAACTCCTTTAATACACTATTTAAAGTAGAGTGTAGTGGTCTATGTTTTTACAGGTAGTTTTCTAATCATAACAGAAATTTAGAAGTCCTGTTTGAAATACCTATTGGGATACAGTTTTTAATGTATATGATTAACCCTCCTATTGTGTTAACATTTTAGTTTCACTTATTGTGTTCAGGTCATTATGACCCGGGGGCCTATAGTTGTCGTTCTATTGTCGTTAAATTGATATAACAGTAAATAATAATAAGAAATAAGATGTAATGATTATTTATTACATTTTATTACGTTATTTTATTTTTATTACATATTGTTATAAACGTTATGTAAAGAACATCTGAAAAACGTAGTAGTTAGGTATATACATTTATTTGTTACAGTATTGACGGTACATGAGCTTTACATAGGTATTTTGAGCAATCACAACCTACCATATTAGTTTTATTATCATTCGAAGAGGGACAAAACTTACATCTTTTACGCTTGGTTGATTGTTCCCTTACTTCGGCATTACTGGTTGAAGAACGCGACTTTATAAGCATTTAAGCTGCAGGAGTACTTCGAGGGAGACGTTTTCTTTCTTGCAGTAATGGAGTGATAAAGGAATTGCCCAGTTCTTCAAGAAATAGTCGCCGTTTCGTAAGTTTTTCAGCATTCCAGGTTGGAGTTATGTCGCACCACAGAACATAAGCGTTGTAAGCTGAAATGTTCATGATATTGCAGAAGATAGCCTTTGGCCGTCCGTTAGTTTGCCGTCTGCATGTGTATGTTAACTTGTCTAACGTGTCTACAGTACCTTTAGTTTTGTTGTAATCTAAAATCGTAAACGGCTTTGTATGATTTTGGTTACACACTCCGTTATCGTTGTGCATGGTGCTCATGGGCGTAACATTCTTATTCCGTTTCCGAATATAGGAAACTATCGACGTGTCCTTGGTAAAGTAAAATTTTGAAGAAGGAAATTCTTTCCTGTTGCAGACCAATGCGGCTGGCAATTCAGGCTTATTTTTGCTAATAGTGCCAAGCATGGTTACTTTTCTTTTTAATAGCATCTGCCCCAGATCGTACGAGGTGAAAAAAATATCACACGTTACGTTGTGACCTTTTAGACCATAAGTAAGATCTACTACAACTCTTTTACCTTGACCTCTCTCTGGAGGTTCACTTTCTTTATTCCCGAGTTAAACTTGCATGTTATATGCATAAGTAGTTACAGAATCGCATAAAGTCCAAATCTTGTCTTCGTATTTTAGCAGGTTTATTCACGATGTACTGTCTAAATGGACAACGGCCTCTAAAAGGTATCAGTTGCTCATCTACAGTTACATTTTTGAGAACATTATAGAGCTTAGGTAGAATTTCAAGCCATTCATGCCACAAGTTATCAGGTCGGCGTCGTTGTGGTCGAGTTTTTTCATAGTCACCGCGAATTATTCATGCAATTACATGAAATCGTTGTAGGGACATCGTTGCTCTGAACATTGAACGACCTACATTTCTATCCCACAGACTGGCCGTTGCCTCTCCATGAGATACACTTCAACTAGAAACAGTAGGGCAAAATATGCTTTTAGTTCAACTAAGGTTAGTTCTTGAAACGTGTCGCAACAAAGACTTTTGCATTTTGGCATTTTCAAAATTAGGTTTACAATTTTTGGTGTGAAATATAAGAAGTACGCGGATTTTATATCAAGTATCGCGAGGTAGTATACCTTGTTGGCCCAGGAATCAACAAAATAATATTTGCTGCTAATAACCTTCCCGATTGATGTGTTTATTTATTGCATACAGTCATCTTATTCTCTTATTATGAAAATGTAAACACATACTATTATCATACCTAATTAAGATACTTAGTTTTTGTTTTTTTTGGTGGTGTTATATCTATATAAATTAATACGTTTCGATAACAATTTACAGTTATCGTCCTCAGGTAAATGGCAAAATCTGTAAGAATTGGTTGAGCTATTAGAACCAATTTATAATCTATGAAAAAGATGAAAACGCAACATAAGCCTGCTATTAATATAATAGCTTGGTAAACTTATATAGACAGTTATGGAATCTAACTTTAATAAGGAATGACTAGATCTCTAATAAATAAAATATTATTAAACTGCCGCGAAGATGATAAATCAGAACACCCTCTGACTGGCGAAGGCTAACAGTGAGAAATGTGATAACCAAAGGTCAAGTGTAACAAAATTTAATCAAATCAGATGGAAGTGTAAAGTTGTGAAAAATTTCAATTTAAAATTGGCAGAAGCATTCACAAAAAGAAGCTGGAAATACCAACTAAGGATCTAGTCAAATCTAACAAACAAATAGTTTTTTCCTACTAATTGTATTGTTATTGTACAGTGAAAACACAATGTAGTGCGTTTAATATGATTTTCAATCATTTCGATTATGGTGCTGTGGTAATTTGACATATAATTGAGCACTCACTTCAAGGTCTACGAAAAAACAGCAAGAAAACTATGCATACCTAAAGCTGAAATCAAAACTAAGACGTACCATTGTGTCATTTTTTTAATTATAAGATGCCAAATATTATTTAAATATATATTTTCTTACTTCCTATTGAAATTATTAAGACATAATAATAAGTTTTTCTTGACAACATTTCAATATTATCAAATTGAATGTCATGATTTAAATGATTTAAAGCATGCTCAGCTACCGCAGACTTCTAGTATCAAAGCTACTTTTACACAATAACAAGATAACTTGTACATTCCGGAATGTGACCATAAGTTTGATATATTTTTAGATGGCTCCTAAATGTTCTTTAATTTTTTTCGTACATTTGAAAACAATATTTATTAGCAACTGCTTAGGTAGGTTATTAACTTTGACACCCTGTATCTCGAAAACGAATCACTATCTGATTTACGTTTATATGAAGGTTTTGTGTTAAAATGATTACATATATCATTTCCTGAAGTTAAGTGTATTCTTCTCGAAACATCGGTTTTCACGTTTTGATGTTTCCAAAATGCTACAGAAATAATAATAACCTACCTAAGCAGTTGCTACTAAATATCTAAAATGAAAATATCTTAGAAACTGTTAAAGTTATCGATTTAAACAAAGTATACTGTCTTTATCTGAAAAACATCAAGGTTTCGTATTAAAAAAAACCCAATTCGCTCCATTGGCGTAAAAATTAGGGATTTAAAGGTTCATTACCTCCTACGTTCTACGCCACTGTATATAATAAAAACGTATTAAATAAGCTAAAACCAATGTACCCTATTTATTATATCAAAAATGAGAAAAATAACTTTTTTCGTTTTGGAGATATTTAAAAAATCAACATTTTGTGTAACTTTAAGAACCTGTCTCTCGAAAACGAAACACTATTGGACTTACACTTATATGAAAGTTTTGTGTTAAAATGATTAGATCTATCATTTCCTGAAGTTACGTGTATTCTTCCCGAAACACCCTATGTGTACAATAAGTACGGAGGAAATTTGTGTATAGGGTCTGAAACTGCACTGATAATTTAAAAAAATATAAAAATATAGAAATGTAATATGGAGAATAATGTGTAATTGAAGGATCAACTGAATTAAAAGGTAAAATGAATCCCATATGGCACATTTCAAGGAACGTGTAGTAAGAATGAGCCGCTAATTGACATCCCAACATTTTATAATAATAATAATAAAACGTATATGTATATACAGGGTTTAACAACGATATATGTATATATATATATATATAACAAGTTATAATTATAAATAAAAAAAATGTATTAATGTATTGTAGTGTGCGGTTTGAGGATCCTCTCCGACTTCAACACCTGGATGTGTTTGGCCGTAGTGACCTTTTATATTTTATGTCAGATTTATGGCCAGAGATCTTACCTTTTGGAAATTGGGAAGTTTTCCCGATGTAGGTGCTAGACCATTTAGTTCAATTTATCGCATATACAATGTTTGAAAATAAAAGACGTGTTTTCTCTTTTAAAGAAGAGAATAAGGAACTAATGATAACAAGAAGTTTATCTGCTATTGTTATTTAAAGGATTTTAATATGTGTTTAATTTGTGGAGTGACGTTTTCTAAACAGGCAAGACCACTGAATATTTTAATGTCTTAATTTTGAAGAGGTTGTGATGAAATAGGATTTGCTATAGGTGGTGTATTATTATGTAGCCGCATAGCAAGGTTTTCCTGAGAGAAAATAATTTTTTTGTAATCGTTACTTTTAATACATAAAGAGAAAAGTGGTATATAACTAAATATATAAACTTTTTTATTTATGTATTTAATTTGACATTTGTCAACAAATACTTCAAAATTTAATTTTTTTCTAATTTTATGTGAACGATTACAAAAATGTATTCAACACGCGCTGTCACCTTTTGGTGCTCGGCCATATATTTTATCCCTCGGCTACGCCTCGGGTAAAAAAGAACAGCCTCGCACCAAGAAATGTGTAAACAGCGCACTAGTTGCGAAATCTACTATTTTAACCATGCTTTTCGGATATGAGTTCTCAAAGAAAAGTCTGGATAATTTCCTCAGATTACTCGTGATGAAAGAGGCATCAGAGATAGTGTAACTCTGTATTTCATAGACTTTAGTCACTTTAGTAAGGTAATTTTACGTTTGATAGGATGGTATCTCCTATAATTGAAGTACCTTTTTGATACCAATCGAGTCTAATGATGTTCGACCCATCCCTAATAAGTAGGGTATCAAGAAAGGACACTCCTATTGTTCTTTATCTCTGCTGTAAATTGTATGTTTGGATCGTAATTATGAAATATATTTAAGGTCGTATTATCAATTTGGTCAACCAGTCTGGTGCATATTACATCATCTACATATTTCTTGATGGACGGAGGTGTAAATGGAAACAGCGGTAAAACACGATCTAAGAGGGTCTCCATAACAACTTGACCAACGCCCAACAATTGCCTGTATAAGTTACCGTCATGTGTAAAGTAGGTGGAATCAAATATATATTTTATAATTTCAATAAACAATCGCAGTATGTTGTGAAATATAATCCCATCTATTCTCTTTGACTCTGTATCCGAGTCAAAGGAATGTTATTAAAAACACTAACCACGTCTAAACTTATAAGAACAAAACCCTGACAAAGTATGGATTATTTCTATTATAAGAAGATTTGAAAATATTGGTAATGAAAGATTCAAGGCGTCTAAAAGGAGAGCTATGAGAATCAACTATATGTCGTAAGAGGTTGTTGTCTTTGTGTATTTTCACATTGCAAATTATTGTAGGTGGAAGTGGATTCTTTGGTTTCAGAGTTTTTGCTACTTCGGGAGTTATATAGTTCAATCGGATTAATTTATCGATCAAGAAAATGCAGTGTTTTGTGAAACGTGGAGTAGGGTCTTTCTAGAGTAACTCATAATTTAAAGGGTCGGAAATAATTATCAGCTTTTAAAACCAAAATGTTTTTATGTTCGTTTAGAAAGTTTTTGCATTTATGAAAAGATTTGGGTATAGTTAATTAAAATTTATTATTTGTGAAGACATCATTAGTAGAATGTTCTTTGGTGCAGGGTTACGTAAAATATGATTAGTGACATTAGAAATCCTTGCACGCACATAATTATGAGAATTTTAGGTATTGCATGAAATGACATTTTCTATTTCTGATAAATAATTGCAAATGCAAAAATGATGGTGTTGTGGTTGAAGTACTAAACTTAAGACCCAACGCCAAGAAATTAGTAAGTAAGGTATTTGTTCCCAGCTAATGTTAACACATCAATTGTCCCTAACGGAGACCTTGTTTAAGCTCTTCCGTGATACCTTGAGGTTGTTTCAGTTCTATACATTCGACCATCTTATTCTATTAAAGTTTTATAAAATTCAAGGTCTTGTCTATTCTTAAATATATGAAACAAGTGTGGTGATAAGATTGATTGTAATTTGTTTATGATAAAGTTAAGGGATAAATTTATATTTCTTAGTTTAGTGTACGATATACGATAGGAAGGTAGAACGACTACTTGCTTGAAAGCGGCAACTGAGCGGCGATCGCGGTGTGCGAGAGAGACGGGAGCATTGTTTAATTCGCATTACAACGTAAAAGTACATAGTTTTACAAATTAAATTCTGGCGATGTAGATCACAAGAACATACACTATACCAAGAGATTTTAAAATTATCATAACAATCCTAAGACCGCTCATCTTTCATGAAACGGCCTTTTCATCTATAAGTATGTATTTATTGCATAGGCTTTACATATTGCTGATGATATTGAAGACAATAAATAGGTGGCTGCGTATACCTACCTAAAGGTATATCTTATGGAAAGCTTGCAATAAATGTATTATCTACCTAACCCATTCCTAATTTGATTTGCTTAAATTTAGAAGTATCATTTCATCCACTTACTTCCTATAGATCTGTTTTCAGTGAACGAATGGTTTTCACATACCAAATCGTTTTCAATTAAATCTCTGTCATCTCACGGTATTTTCCGCTGCCAGTATAATAATTTTTCTTTTGGTATTGTAAACACGGATACTTTCTCTTTGCAACTTTCATAACCCGCGTTGCAAAAGGGTACACTACAATTTCGTCCCATTTTAACCATCCGAAATTAAAACGATTGTAAAAACTTAAGATTTCCGAGTGTAAATTGCCAATTGCAAACCGATCGAGATGCCGTCTTTGTTTAACGCCCACCTCGCTTTTAAGCTGTCGCTGCGAAAGGCAACAGAGAGTCGCGTCGTTTTACCTTCCTATCCTATATCGTAGTTTAGTGCAAGTAATGGTGACTTTATAGTTAATAAAATTGCATTTCAACCTTTTTTCCATATTTTGAATCCTTGCAGCCGTTTTTCCTTGTACTGATTCCAAGAGTATGTGTAAGTTTTTCTTATCCCATTTAAGATGTGGTTCGGGTAAATTCCTGTTCCTATGCAATATAATAGAAACGATCTTCGGTTTAGAAAAGATGCTTCCATTAAGTGAAATCCATCGTGTTAAATCCATTTTTACCATTGTCACTAATCGTATTTTAAATAATCCTCCTCTTAAAGACGTTCTACTAATAATGGCTTCACAAACAGAAATTTCAATTAACTATGTCCAAATCCTTTCATAAATGCATAAAAACGTTTTGGTTTTAAAAGTTTTTAGGATTCATTTTACCTTTTTGACTCAATTGGTCATTTGATTATACATTATGCTCCATATTACATTTCTTGTAATTAGTTATATATCTGATTACAATAATGTTTTAGATTTAGTCCTGATAAAGAAATGAATTTATTTCGAAATATCGACTATAATAATGGAATTTTAACGTTTTTTTTTAAATTATCAATTCAGTTTCAGACCCTGTTCCCAAATTTCCCCCTTACTTGTATTTCAAACGAAGTGTGTGTATATAATATATATACATATATATATATATATATATATATATATATATATATATATATATATATATATATATATATACAGGGTGTTCAAAAAATATGCGGCAATATTAAAAGGGGTGATTGGCCAGGTCATTTTATACAATAAAGTTCCTATAAACATAGGTCCGCAAACGCTTCGTTACCGATCTACAGCGTGTCGAAGTTTAATTTAAAAAAACAGTCAAAATTAGATTTTTCCATTGGCGCGCGTGTTGGCACGTCACAGGCTATTTTTCAAGAAAAAAGTAGGATGCCGCTGATTTCTCTAAAAATAAAAAAGATTTTTTAATTGTTTGTTCAATTGTGAAAAAAAAAGCTCTCTTAACTTTTTATCGTACGACGTACCGTTTTTGAGTAACAAAAACATTTTGGTGCATGTCCATTTATCATGCGTACAAAAATATTCTTTCCTGTATTATTTACTGACATATCACTGACATATTGAATGAGTCTCGTGATTAATAATTTTGTATGTGTCGAATTTGTTGAAGATCCTTATCATGAATCGCTATACGAATGCCGAGATGACCGACATGCACTACATTTATGGGCTTGCTGATGGGAATGCATTAGAAGCTAGGCGGTTGTATACTGAAAGATTTCCGGGCCGTATTGCTCCTGATAGAAAAACTTTCGAATGTATTCATCGGCGTCTTTATGAAACAGGCACATTAAGACGAAATGGAGGAGCAGGAAGGCCAATGACAGCAAGTACGGTAGAGCTGGAAAAGGATGTGCTGGATATGATTGAAGAAGATCGAGGTACTTCTACTCGAAAAATTGTAGCAGCTTTGGATGTAAGTAATGGGACTATTTGGCACATTCTTAAGGAAAATTTGTTGTATCCATTCCATATACAACGCGTTCAAGCACTTCTTCCTGCTGATTTTAACTCCTCGCGTTGCATTCTGTCAATGGCTTTTGCACAAAATGGTTCAAATCCCTCAACTCCTGATGTTGATTCTGTTCACCGATGAAGCGAGTTTTTCAAGAAATGCAATACGGAATTTCCATAATAACCATGTATGGTGTGAAGATAAATCCAAATGAAATTGTTGAAGATCGTTTTCAACATCAGTTTTCTTTGAACGTTTGGATTGGGATTGTGGGTGACTGCCTAATTGGACCGGTATTTCTACCCGGGAGACTTACCGGAGAGGTGTATCGCAACTTTTTGGGAAACACGCTCCCTGGATTTTTGGAGGACGTACCATTAGCAATTAGAGATGCAATGTGGTATATGCACGATGGCGCGCCAGCCCACTTTAGTTAAGTAGCTCGTGATTTCTTAACGCAAGCATACGGAAATCGTTGGATTGGCCGGGGTGGACCTCACTTATGGCCTGCACGATCCCCGGACTTAAATCCCCTTGATTTTTTACTGTGGGGCATTTGAAGTCCTTGGTGTACGCTACTCCATTGGAAAACGTAGAAGACATAAGAAATCGAATCATTGCTGGGTGCAACTCAATTAAAACAGATCCTGGTGTTTTTGAGAGAGTTCGCCAGTCAATGAGGAGAAGATTGGATTCTTGCATCTGAGCTTGAGGTGGTCACTTTGAACAGTTTTTGTAATTTTTGGTTGGTAAAATGTTTGGTTTGGTGAAATATTTGTTTTTGCCCTTGAATGAAACCCTTGATTTCTAAAACTTTTTTTCTGTAATAAATGGACATGCACTATAATGTTTTTTGTTTTACTCAAAAACGGTACGTCGTACGATAAAAAGTAAAGAGAGCCTTTTTCTTCACAATTGAACAAAGAATTAAAAAATATTTTTTATTTTTAGAGAAATCAGCGGCATCCTACTTTTTTCTTGAAAAATAGCCAGTGACGTGCCAACACGCGCGCCAATGGTACGACTGAAACATCGTGTTGCATTGCAAAGTATGCGTATCCCACGCGTCAAATTTCATTATATCTCAAGCCGTTTTGGAAAAATCTAATTTTGACAGTTTTTTTTAATTAAACATCAACACGCTGTAGATCGGTAACGAAGCGTTTGCGAACCAATATTTATAGGAACTTTATTGTATAAAATGACCTGGGAAATCACCCCCTTTAATATTGCCGAATCTTTTTTAAACACCCTGTATATATATATATATATATATATATATATATATATATATATATATATATATATATATATATATAGGGTGTCTCTGGAATGAAAGGCCAAAACTTGGGAATGAGTAGGTGGTATTGAGATGAGATAATGTCATTACTTTGTATAACTTTTTTTTGTCCGGCCTTTCTTTGCTGTTATAGGGCTGTAAAGTTGGAAATTGAAAACAAAATTTTATTTATAACTCTAAAACTATATTTTTGAATTCAATGAAAATTTGGTGAATTGTCAATCATATCAATGCATCTATTTTCGCAGTACCATTAGGTATACCGATGTTGTAGAAGGTCAGGATTATACTAGGTCACTGGTTAAAGTGTCAGAACTTTTACAGGGGTAAAGCAACACACCGTCAGTTTATTCCCCAACTATTTTCCTAAAAAAAAGTCCGGGCAGAACACATACAACTTCCACTATTATTTATAAAATTTATTTTTACCAAGTAGGACGCTGCCAATTATTCGTCATAAGCACCAAACGTTATTTGGGAAATTAAATCGTAGTATTAATGTGGTAAAAAATGTGTCAAAAGTATGTATTATCAAAATATTCAAGTAAAGAAAAAACACATCCGCCATAGGGGTTATTATTGAAGAATAACAATTTTACGGAATAAGAAATAATAACTTTAACATTACAGTAAATGTTCAATGTCATTGATTTTACGGAATTACCAATTATAATTTTACAGTAAATTGTTGCACAGGTGTTGCATATACCAAACTTTTGAGGCAATGAATCCAGTGGATTTAATCTGGAGTACGAGGGGCCATGCAATTGGACCTCCTCTTTCTTTTCAGGGTACTCAACGTTTAAGTGATTACGTACTATAACCTATAACATTAAAGTGAGGTGGAGCGCCATCGTGCATGTATCACACATTAATTCTGGTTTGCAAAGGAATGTCATATAAAAATAAATTTAAACTATTCTGAAGAAAAATGTAGATTAAACTAACGCAGATTCGAATGCTTAAAGTGGCAGATTTGAACGACTAAAGCGGCTGATAATGATGACGAACGCAGGATATGTATCACAGCATGTGCGATTTACGCAAAGCAAAGGTATCTCCATTTTCACTCGTAAAGATGACAATGCGTTATCATGCGTCATTTTATGCATTTTTCGTGACGTCATGCAGCACGCCTTTGCAACGATACGATATTATTACCATTTCCAGGGCCTTGCCACTGCCAAGGGATTATTACCCTATCTTTGTTCCCTAATTTTGTTCCCTATTCCCTATATAATATTTATAAAATGTAATCAGACGCCTTTACATACCTTATAAAAGGGAAACAAAACTTAAAAAAGATAACGTCTGAACTGCACGGCATAAGAAACGGAAATGAGTTAAGCGTCAAAGCGTGCTGAACTGCGCACAAAACAAAGACTATAACATACTATATACAGAGGTACTCGTAATTATGTAGACTAAAGTAAAAATATCGAGGTACAAAAAATTGAATTATTGAACGAAGAAAGAAATGCTTAAAGGTACTAATTTAACGTAAATATATTTATAAATAATAATAAAAACTTGGAAACATAAATTAAGGTAACGATAGACAAGAATTTTCACGTTACAACCACCTCATTAAAGATTCAAAGAACATATAAGAAAAACGTGACGAAGGAAAAAAGTAAAGAAATTATGAGTTCTTCATATATGAAGCAATCCGGAGTAATAGCTTCCCATTCGGATCTCCGGGGTAGGCAATATTCGAGGAGAGAACATTATTAGGCGGCGAAAATTTAGAAAATCTTAGAAGAGAAATGGAAATGAATAGAATAGACATAATAGGGATAAGTGAGGCAAGATTAGAAGGTGAGGGAGTGGAAGATATAGAAAATGCTACCCTCTATTATAGTGGAGAAGTTAAGAGGAAGGAACGGAGTAGGATTCTTAGTACATAAAAAAAAGAAACAGCATTGAAAGAGTGATTGGCAAGGGTGATCTAATAATTGCCTTGAAGATGACTGCAACTCCAAAAAAGCTGTATAATTCAGGCTTACATGCCGACAGCTGACTGTAATGATGAAGAAGTAGATGAGGTTTATGAGACAATAACATCACTATTGGAGGATGAAGGCAAAGGATGCTGTAAAATAGTTATGGGGGATTGGAACGCGAGTCTTGGTGAAGGGAAGGTTGAGGGGATTGTATTTGATTATGGAGTAGGAAATAGTTGTAAGCAAATCACATGATCTTTAGGGGGCAGACATAAACAGTGACCATAAATAAAGGAGAAAATGGAACTTGGAGAAACTGAAAGGAATGGACAAGCACGAACTAGAGGTGGATATGAAAAGGGAACTTGACAAGATTGAAGCTAACAAAAATAACAGCGTTGAAGAATGTTGGATTAGCTTTAAGGTTGCAAAACAAAAAGTAGCGGAAAATAAGATACGTTACAGGAAAGGGGAAATAGCGAAAAAACCTTGCATAACCTCGGAAATGATAGAATTAGTGACGGAAAGAAGAAAATACAGAGAAAGACAAAAAACTGTACAGAAGTCTAAACAACGTGTTAAAGACAGAAACTCTGAGTGCTAGGGAAGAATGCCCAAGGGAAGAATGTAAGCAAAAATAGAACATTTGGATAGGCAAGGAAGACATGATCTGGTCTACAACAAGGTGAAAAGATTAACATGGGATGGAAGTAAAAAAAGGGAAACAAACAAAGGCAATAAAAAGCAAAGATGGTAGAACATTGATAGAAATGAGTGAAGTGTTTACAACGTGGAAAGAATACATAGAAGACTTACATAAGACTAGTGAGAAACCTAAAGATTTAGTTTTAGAAAAAAAGGAGGAAGGTCATGAGGATGACAAAGGGCATAGGGTAACTAAAAAATGAAATAAAATTAGCTTTAAAGGACATGCAAAATGGTAAGGCTACGGGAGAGGACGGAATACCAGTCGAACTGATTAAATGTCTGAGTGAAGAAAAAGGTTTGAAGGAACTACAAAAATTGTGTAATCAGATATCTATGAGAGTGGGCAATGGCCAGAACATTTGGTTAAAGCTGTTATGATTCCGTGAGAAAAAAAAAGGGTACTAAGAAGTGCGAGGAACACAAAACTATAAGTATAATAGGTCACATGGCAAAAATATTGTTACGGTCTTAGATAAAAGATTGAGAAAAATCGTGGAGGAAAACGTAGAGCAAGAGCAATTTGCATTTAGAAGAGGCGTGGGGACAAAAGATGCAATCGCGAGTAAGGACGATTGGTGAAAGGTACTTAGAACGGAAAAAGAAAATGAGTCTGTGTCGTAGATTTGGAAAAAGTATTTGATTGCGAGAAGTATGAAGAGCTGATGCATATATTGAAAATTAAAGGAGTGGATTGGAAAGAGAGAAGGTTAATCAGAAACTACATGAATAAGAAGATAACGATGAGGGTAGGATACAACATGACAGAATGAGAGACATCGGAACGGGAGTAAGACAGGGTTGTTGTATATCTCCAACCTTGTTTAATATATGCTTGGAAGAGATGGTGGAAGAATGTTTGAAATATTTTAAAGGAATTACTATTAGACCACGACAAATACAATGTATTAGGTTTGCTGATGACATGATAATACTTACTAAAAACACACGGGAACTAAACAATATGTTAAAACAACTGGAAAATATGGAGAAAATGCGAGGTATGAGAACAAACTACAATAAGACCAAGGTTATGAGCGTTGGAGAAGAAAATATGGACGGACGTAAAAGTGAGAGAAAAGAGCAGGAAAAAAGTTCTTTAATAGCCGACTAAGCTTGGAACTGAGGAAGAAGTTAGCAAAGTGTTTTATATGGTGTGTCCTATATGACTGTGAGATATGGACAATAAGCAGTAACATGGAAAATAGATTAGAAGCGTTTGAGATGTGGATGTGGAGGAAAATGTTTAAAATCTAGTGAACGCATCGAGTAAGAAATGAGAAAGTATTAAGGAGAGTAGAAAAAAGAAGGGGCCTATTAAACACTATTAGGGAAAGGAGGATCAATTGGTTTGGGCATGCTACGAGATGAAATAGTTTGCTAAGAGATGTTCTGGAAGGGTCAGTGGATGGCGAAAGGAAGAGAAGAAGAAGAAAGAGGAAGTGGATAGATGACTTGTAGGAAGGAGGTGGTTATGTTGGAGTAAAAAGAGAAGCCATGTGTAGAAAGTCGTGGAGAGAAAACAACTAATGACCTGCTTCAGCAAAGTACCGATAATAATATATATATATATATATATATATATATATATATACAGGGTGTTTCATTAAGGCTGGCCACCGGCCATATTTCAGAAACTAGTGGACATAAAAAGTGGAGAAAAAAATTCATTATAAAAGTCGCCACGAGAAAATCCTGGAAATTATTTTTAAGTTCCGTAATTCCAATTGAAAATTAAAAAATAAAAATATAAATTTCTCCGAAAATTCCCACATTAAGGCATACCTTTGGTAACATCGTTAGAAAGCTTAGACAATTCTGCATCATTTTGGTCTAAGGCTCATTGGCGTACCGACCTTAATAAGAGTGGGGGAAGCTATTGAATGTGTAATAATTTAAATCGCTGTTATTTTTAAACGACTTATCCGATTGTAGTAAACCTAGGCTTGTTTAGAAGAAAAAGGTAAATACTTTTAACTGTCGCATCCATTGGTACGCGATAGTTTAATTTAATAATTGATTGTTGCTATGGTTTCTTAAGGTGTATAGGTTAGATTAGTAATGAGGAATCTGCATTTATCATAGTCTGTGCCTCCCTTCACACTCTATCTAGGCTTAGGACTAGTCCAAACTAAGCAAATTGCAAAATTTGGAGCGTGTTTAGAGGCCAACGGGCCATAACAACGATATCAAAGTAATGATTGATTTTTGTTTAAGAAACTTTTCAATAGAATGGTACACAATAATGAACAACTGTTAAAAAACTAGTGAAAATCTATAAATGTTCAAATTGACGGCCGTTTTGTAAAAAACAACTATTAATTCTTCTTTTGTACGTTTATAACATCATATAAAACTTCTAAGGTATAATTCTAATGTGGTGTGTTTTAAAATAATAATCTAATTTGCTGCGGAACAAAGTCGGCTCGTTTCCATTGAGGTAAATAAATTGAAATAGTTGTCAACTTACTTAATTTTGATTGATGTTGTGTTGTAAAAATTTTTTCCTTCATTAGTTTTGGGTTTCATTGTACCTTATCAGAAATTAGTGCTATCCTTCAAAAATGTCGTATACCAATGCCGAGGCTTACGACATGCTTGCCGTGTATTATGAATGTTTTCAAAATGCAGCTATTGCGGAACGACAATACGCTATCAGATATCCTGATCGAAGGCACTACACTAGAAAAGTGTTTCGGGGAATGGCAACACGTTTAAGACAAACAGGAAATGTACGACGTATTCCACTTCCTGTCAGAAGACGTCGCATAAGAAATGAAGACAATAGTATTAATGTTCTTGCGTACGTAGAATCGGAGCCTCACGGAAGCATCAGGGAGATTTCCACAGAACTAGGTGTAAGTGTTGCTTCTGTGTTCTGAATTGTAAGGGATTTTAAGCTGCATCCTTATCATCTAGTTTTACACCAGGCTTTATCAGACACTGATTTTGACAGGCAGCTCGACTATTGCTATTGGCTGAGAGACATGTGTAGTGAAAATCTTCGATTCCTTTCCAAAGTTTTATGGAACGATGAGGCTACTTTTACTAGCTGCGGCAGAGTTAATTTGCACAATATGCATTATTGGTCGCAAACAAATCCTCACTGGATGCGCGAAGTGGATCACCAAAACAGATGGAGTGTAAATTTGTGGTGTGGTGTTTTAGGTGACAGAATTATCGGACCATTTGTTTTTCATGGACACCTCAATGGTGAATCTTATTTAAACTTTTTACAAAATGACTTGCCCAATCTTTTAGAAGACATTCCCCTTGACGTGAGAGCATCCCTGTGGTATCAACATGATGGATGTCCTTCACACTATTCCCGAAGAGTCCGTGATTTCTTAAATGTTAGATACCCAAATCGCTGGATGGGAAGGGGTAGTTTGTTTCCGTGGCCACCTAGATCCCCGGATTTAACTGTATTAGATTTCTACTTGTGGGGAAGAATGAAAGATACTGTTTACGAAACGAGACCAACCACCCGAGAGGACATGATTCACCGAATTGAAATTGCAATAAATTCGATTCCACGAGACGAAATCGAAACAGTTGTTTCCAGTACGAGAAGAAGAATTAATAGTTGTATTTTACAAAACGGCCGTCAATTTGAACATTTATAGTTTTGCACTTGTTTTTTAACAGTTGTTCATGATTTTTTACCATTCTATTAAAAAGTTTCTTAAACTAAAATCAATCATTACTTTGATATCGTTGTTATGGCCCGTTGGCCTCCAAACACGCTCCAAATTTTGCAATTTGCTTAGTTTGGACTAGTCCTAAGCCTAGATAGAGTGTGAAGGGAGGCACAGACTATGATAAATGCAGATTCCTCATTACTAATCCAACCTATACACCTTAAGAAACCATAGCAACAATCAATTATTAAATTAAACGGTTAAAAAGTCTTCTTTTCGCCATAACTCTGGAACAAATAAAGATATCAAATTGCGTTATTTACGTTTTTTGTTACAAATTTAAGCTACTTTCCGCTTATGATGTCATAATTATACCGTATGATTTAATTTTTCTGAATAAAATCAAAAAAACTGGTGTTATTACAAATTGCGCCCTCTAAAAATTTTATTATGAGCTATCGCGTACCAATGGATGCGACAGTTAAAAGTACTTACCTTTTTCTTCTAAACAAGCCTAGGTTTACTACAATCGGATAAGTCGTTTAAAAATAACAGCGATTTAAATGATTACACATTCAATAGCTTCCCCCACTCTTACTAAGGTCGGTACGCCAATGAGCCTTAGACCAAAATGATGCAGAATTGTCTAAGCTTTCTAACGATGTTACCAAAGGTATGCCTTAATGTGGGAATTTTCGGAGAAATTTATAATTTTATTTTATAATTTTCAATTGTGCCCTCTTGCGATGAATTACGGAACTTAAAAATAATTTCCAGGATTTTCTCGTGGCGACTTTTATAATGAATTTTTTTTTCTTCACTTTTTATGTCCACTAGTTTCTGAAATATGGCCGGTGGCCAGCCTTAATGAAACACCCTGTATATATATATATATATATATATATATATATATATATATATATATATATAATATATATATATATATATATATATATATATATATATATATATATATATATATATATATATATATATACTGTGTCTACTGCGTGGACGGAGGATTTCTTCTTAACTATTAGAGATATCAAAACCAATTTTGGTGTGGTAATATACGATTATTGGACCTATTTTCCAAAAATATTAGTTATATATAGAGTGATTGACAAAAATATGCCAACCCAAACCTGCATTTTTAAATGTAACACCTTGTACATTTTTTGAATTTTTGGATTCACTGTTACATTTAGAATAAAAGTATAGAAATTTGTATCTGTATCACTAACTGTTCTGCAGATATCGTCACTTTAGTACCAAAATAGAGTTTAATTTGGAACCGAGATGCGAGCGTTGCCACCACGATTTTGTAAATGTGTTTATACCACCGACTATTAATAATGGTCTATTAACAAACAAACCGGGAAATTTTTTGAAAATATGTAAAACTATACAGAATGATTAACTTACGGGAAATGTAATTTTTCTCAATTTTTTCAAATGCAACACCCTGTATATTTGTTCACATTTCGATTCCTCGTGAAAAGTAGATACTAACTGATAATAGGTTTCATAGCCATAAGACGGACCCTTCTTGAGATATTGACGCTTTATCTGAAACTATTGACATACAGAAGAACAAATAAAACAAAATCCAGAGCAAATAGGGAATACGAATGGCAAACGAATTCTTTAACTGATAGGAAAATTTAATTAATAACTAAACAATAAAATAATTCTCTACACCTAAAATAGGTTGAACAAGTAAACATAAACGAAAAAACCATAAATTCAAATTAAATGTTAAAAATGATGACCACGCCTAGCTTAACACTGCAATTCTCTCGGTAAACGAAAGACTCACTCGCAACAACATTAGAGGCGAAATGGATTAAAACGCAGCTCTAATTCTATTTTTCATATCTTCGCTTGAGGTGGGAGGATGTTGGTAAACTCTTTCTTTAAGGTAGCTCCAAAGGAAGAAATCAAGGGGCGTAAGATCCGGCGATCTGGCTGGCCAGTTTTGCACACCACCTCATCGGATAATTTTTATAGAGATATTGCCTAACGTTAATTGCATAGTATGGAGGGGCGCCATTTAGTTGAAACCACATCGTACAAACATTATCTTCCTCGATATGTTCCAAAAGCTCGGGTAAATAATTTTTCAAGAAGTTTAAATATATTTCTCCAGTAAGATTCCCATCAAATAAAAAAGGATCATCTACATTAAAATTGATTATACCACCCCAGACATTAACTGACCATCGATGTTCGTGATCAACAGCTCTTAAGATATGTGTGGATTAGTATCTGAATAGTGATGATACTTATGTGTATTAATATTACCATTATTGTAAAAAGTTGCCTTCGTCCGTAAATATAATATTATTAACAAAATTGGGTTCTTCATTGACTTTAGTAGTTACCCGTTGGCAGAAAGATTCACGATTTTAAAAATCTATTTCACTTAAAGCTTGATGTTGTTCGATATGATAAGGATGCAATTTGTTTTTTTTAATAAAGCTGCGAACTGTATTTTTATTTAGGTCTAGGTGCGTACGTAGCTCTCTGCTACTAATTTGCGGATTTTCTATAAGAGATGCCACAGCTTGAAACCCAATTTCTTCATTTGGGTGACGATATCTGCAGAACGGTTAGTGATGCAGATACAAATTTCTATACTTTTATTCTAAATGCAACAGTGAATCCAAAAATGCAAAAATATACAGGGTGTTCCATTAAAAAAATACAGGTTTGGGTTGGCAAATTTTTGTCAATTACCCTGTATATACCTAAATATTTTTAGAAACCAAAATTGGTTTTGATATCTCTAATAGTTAAAGAGCAATCCTCCGTCCACGTAGTAGACACTCACCCTGTATAAATACATACGTCTGAAAATGGCTTGACTATTATATCAATTTAATGTAAAAAACATTGGTTTAATCCACTAAATTGAATAGATTAGAGTAAACTATTTTTTGTGCTTCACGAAATTTCGTAATAAATGTAATTTCTTAAAAGTATAAATGTAACACAACATTACACTATTTATGTCATATAAGTACTAAATATATTACAAACTTCTTTTCAAATAATTCACATATTTTTACCTCCCTCCTAAGTACTTGGTCTACTTTGCTAATTGAAATAAAAACCCATAATAATCTGAAATGAATGATAAACCCTTAAACTAAACTAAAATGTTTGAATGGGATATTAATTTTTCATTAATAAAAGAAACGAATTTAATCAATACAAACAAGTAACAAATTGTGGTCAACAAAACCTATTTTCAGGAATAATATAAGAATACGCATTACTAAAAAAAAATTAATTAGACTATGCTTTAAAACTGTGATAATAAAACTCCATTTTAAAGAAGACGGTTGCATAGACATTTAGTCGTGCACAAACACAATTACACGAAATGTTCTTAAAGTAACAGTAAAGTTAAACTTTATAGAAACTGTTGTAATTCTGTTACACTTAAATTTATTTAGTAGGGGAAAATTTGTTTCTCTACCTTCACGTGACAGAAAACAAATTGACTCGACTCTGTAAATCTAAAAAGTTTTATGCACTTCAGATGTCCTTTCACTTGCATTTACATAATAACATTTATAAGTAAATTTGAATTTCCTTTCAGTCCATTTACATTTTAATAAGGAAAAACGAACAAAAAGTAGAAAATGAAAGAGTTAAAATTGGAAAATACGAAATTCTTCTGTTTCGGTTCTATAATTTTGTACTCAATAACCTCTCTTCTATAATTTAAAATTGCAAGGTTGATTGCAATGTAAATTTTGTTTATAGAAGAATTTGATCTCTTTTATGAAATTCAATTTACTGTGCTACATTATTTCATCATTCACTACTTCGTTTACAACAGAGATAGTGAACAGACCGTAGCCCTTCGACACATATTTTAGGTCTAGAAAAGACGGCGTATCTCATAAATTCTTAATGTTCATTGAAAAATTTAATGGCCTGGTAGAGTTTCCATACATACACGATAAAAAATAGCGTAGTATAAATTAGGTGACTCATTCAAATCTCAATTAATTACTTATTATGTTGTATCTTTCTTGTTAAGAAAACTATTGATAGATTGTCGTCTACAAGAAGTATGGAGCGTTAGTTATTATAGGAATGTCTAGGAAATGAAAAAAAAAATGTCTAACTTAAGGAAACTTCTACAGCAGCAGAGAAAAGTGTTTACATAATTCAAGATTTTTTTTTAGTAAAATTTGCCTATTAATATAGATGTTTGTATAATTGAATCTAGTACATTATAAAGTAAGACATACTTGTTAGTAACGACGATTTACGTAATACCTACACGATATGTCATATTTTATCAAAATCACGTATAATAAATAGTACATTACGGTTATCCACCCTATCCTAATGTTATTAGGTAGAATTCCACCAATTTATATGCGTATTAGTTATGACGAAAGCCAAAATATGTGCTAATGAGTAGTAGCTGATTACAGGTCACATACGGAATTTACATGGGAGTGAGAAAGATGGACTGATAGAGAACAGCTCAATATTAGGAAATAGGAATTTATGAAATAATAATAAAAAGTAAAAAAGTCACAAAGGAAACTAGACCATTCTGTTAAATTATGCAAGTAGTAAAAATTACCAAATATATTTTACGGGAAAATAGTCGAAATGAGTAAAACTGCATAAATAGTAAAATTACATTATTAGATTATACAAAATTTTAACGTGTGCGTGTGTGAGTGCCTGCGTGCATGTAGGTGTGCACGTGTGCGTGTGCATGAGTAAGCATGCGTGTGCGTGTGCATATGCGTGTTCATCCATGTCCTATATCCGTGCCTAGAACAAACAAAATTGTTCTTTAGAAACAACAATTTCAAATATTATTAAGCTTGTTGGTGACTTTGATCAAAATACTTACTGTAAATTAAGAGCTCTTTTCTTTATCAACAGGTCGTAATGGAACCCAGAGATAATGTCCATAGCTATAAATCAGATGTGAATGAGCCGGGAGCCACTGATTTGTTTGATTAAATAGTTAGAATACAACAAAAATAAACACAACAACCCAACAGATGTATATTCGTTTATTCGTATATTCGTGTATTCATATGTTCGTATATTCGTATATTCGTATATTCGTATATTCGTATATTCGCATATTCGCATATTCGCATATTCGCATATTCGTATATTCGTATGTTCGTATATTCGTATATTCGTATATTCGTATATTCGTATATTCGCATATTCGCATATTCGCATATTCGCATATTCGTATATTCGTATATTCGTATATTCGTATATTCGTATATTCGTATATTCGTATATTCGTATATTCGTATATTCGTATATTCGTATATTCGTATATTCGTATATTCGTATATTCGTATATTCGTATGTTCGTATGTTCGTATGTTCGTATGTTCGTATGTTCGTATGTTCGTATGTTCGTATGTTCGTATGTTCGTATATTCGTATATTCGTATATTCGTATATTCGTATATTCGTATATTCGTATATTCGTATATTCGTATATTCGTATATTCGTATATTCGTATATTCGTATATTCGTATATTCGTATATTCGTATATTCGTATATTCGTATATTCGTATATTCGTATATTCGTATATTCGTATATTCGTATATTCGTATATTCGTATATTCGTATATTCGTATATTCGTATATTCGTATATTCGTATATTCGTATATTCGTATATTCGTATATTCGTATATTCGTATATTCGTATATTCGTATATTCGTATATTCGTATATTCGTATATTCGTATATTCGTATATTCGTATATTCGTATATTCGTATATTCGTATATTCGTATATTCGTATATTCGTATATTCGTATATTCGTATATTCGTATATTCGTATATTCGTATATTCGTATATTCGTATATTCGTATATTCGTATATTCGTATATTCGTATATTCGTATATTCGTATATTCGTATATATTTCGTACATTCGTACACTCGTACATTCGTACATTTGTACATTCGTATATTCGTATATTCGTATATTCGTATATTCGTATATTCGTATATTCGTATATTCGTATATTCGTATATTCGTATATTCAATAAATAAAAAATAGCTGCTCATTAATTTTACCATAAATGCAAACTAAATTGTACTATATATATATATATATATATATATATATATATATATATATATATATATATATATATATATATATATATATATATATATATATATATATATATACTACTACGCTGTTGATTTTAAATTTCACCTAAAAGGGCTTTTATTAACATTTTTAGAATTTCAAAAGGCACTACTTTGTTTGAAATAACTTCTACGTTAGTTACAATTTACTAGAACAGTAGTGACTGCATTGGTATTAGAAATAATTAGAATTTTGGTTGAGGTTATATTTCCGTAAAAATAAATTTTCAGGGAAGTTATGAAAACAATGACAACGGCAATATTAACTAGCAACATAACTTAGTATATAATAACAATTTCAATTGTCTCCGGTATCATGAACACGATAAAAACCTAAATTTCTGTTTTAGCCTTACTACGCCAGCGCAGTAATGACGCCATTCTCCTCATAATGTAGGGTTTACATATAATTCTAGCGTAACAATGCACATTATACATATATATATATATATATATATATATATATATATATATATATATATATATATATACATCCGGAAAGGGATAATAGCAATATTAGAGAAATATTTACTAAAAAATATTTAAATATAAAGAAAAGAAATATAAAGAAAATTATCAAGAACAAAGAATTAATAACTTTTACAAACAAATTTATTATCATTAACATTATAAAATTAAAATCTAAAAACTTATCAACTTGACATAAAACATATAAGTAACTAAGTTTAATTATAAATTTTCTAAAATGTGATCATAATTGGAGGGTAAATTTTCTAAATCTTTTTTATTATTACTTCCAAATTTTTGGTTTTATTAATTATAAAATTTTTAAAATTAGGCGTTTACTAACATTTTGTTCTATATCTAATATATTAGTTTTATCATATTGAAAAGTATGTCCAAATTCATTACAGTGTTTTGCCAATGCAGTGCTTCTTGGCTTAACACGAACATTAGATTTATGTTGAGTTAATCTGTGTTTTAACGGTTTTAGTGATGTCCCAATGTAAACCTTGTTACAAGAATTACAAAGAATTTTGTAAACTGAGTTTGTTACCCCTTGGTGAGCTCCGGAAGGGGGTTGGCCCAGTAGCTGTCCAATGAGAGACGTGGTTGACATTTTGGAATTGTTCAGCAGCCTCTGGAGTCTTCGACGGCTTCCGGTAGGTTCTTCTCCGGCTTCTGAGGACTTATTTAGAGGTCTTCGGCGACTTCTGTTGGTTTATCTAATATACTATTATAGGATAATCTGTCTAATCATCATCGTGTTCTTATAATTATATTAATGTACATATTTTATATAGATATTATAATAATAAAAGAAAATGTATGAAATTGTTGTTTATTCTTATGTGTTAATATGAAAGGTAAAATACAAAATTATCATAGTTTGTTTATTATTACATTGAAAATAATCAAACATAGAGGAGGTGGTCGATCTATATGATCAGCATTGATTGATTTATTCCAATGCTTCACACATCTTGTTTTAGCACGTAATTGTCTATCCTCCTGATAGTAATGATGCAACTTATTCCATATTGCAAGAAAATTTTCAGCATTTAATTGTAACAATTCACATTTAATTATACGTTGAATATTTTCAATCATCGCCTCAAACTCAGAGACTATACGGTCCATCTACGAAATACTAATAATGAATAAATGATTAAAACAGGTTTACATACTTACAATATAATTTCTGTATGCACTTCTTATCGCTAGCACAGGTAATAAACGAATGGTGATAAATCAGAAGCTGAATTATATGAATGATTATCGTAGTTATTCGATTTATGAAGATTTTGTAAATGAAGTAGCAACGAATCTTAAGCATTAATAGACCTTATTTGTAAAATATATGTAAAAATAAACCTATACTACGTAAATCAGTATTTTAATAGAGAATCCACCTAGGGGTACATTTTTTAAAAGCGGATTAGAGTTTGATCGCTGCTCCATCTAG
Source organism: Vesta saturnalis (assembly GCA_036346205.1). Classification (NCBI taxonomy): domain Eukaryota; kingdom Metazoa; phylum Arthropoda; class Insecta; order Coleoptera; family Lampyridae; genus Vesta; species Vesta saturnalis. Next base: position 2,534,701 of record JARFJB010002049.1, read on the forward strand.
TGGTATATTAAGTAGATCTAGGTTCCTGCAATTGTTATGGCGGGAAAACTTGAAATAGGTTCTGGAAGGTTTGCATGCTATACTCTAGGCGCCTAGCTTCCGGTATAAAAACAGGTGTGAAAAATAAAACGCACATACAACTTTATTCCGCTTCATATGATAATTACATTTTACGTACAATGCAAGTAAATAGTTCATACTCAATTAATACATCGTGGAAAATAACAGCCGCAGATGCTTCCAATTTCAAATCAATAACTACATTATGAATACTCTCGTTTTGATGAGTACAGTTAATTATAAATATCGGTTGACTCTTAAATTGTTTGTAACTACGCATAGAACCTTGTGGCGAATTATAATATTGATTTCCAAAGTTTAAATACTCGCCGTAAGCATCCACGCATTTGTTATCAGCGAAAATGAGATTTTGCTGCTCATACGGATACCTTCTATTATTAACATTTGCTTTTATATTCGAGATATTTAGGTGATCGATTCTTCGTATGGAAAGCAACCAGTTGCCATTGAGGGCGTTGAAAGTCAGTACTGCTCTTCACCGCCCAAACCATTGACGTTGATTCGGGTAAGGCCGGATGTATGTATAAATCTTGAGCATGAAACGCAACTTGTATCGGTGAATTTTTATTAATCTTCTGATAGATAGTCAGCTTAATAGCATCATTCGGAATTACATACGGAACTTTCCACCTAACCTTCGTGAAGTTGATCTTAACATCCGTTTCACCGCTGTAGCAGTCGAGATCGGTATTGGATCGAATCAATACCAGCTCTTGACGTATGTTGACTAGAGGCTTCGTATAACCCTCCGAAAATCTCAACACATGCATGAGCGGTATGGAAGCGCAGAAGGCGGTCTTGGTGCTGTTTAACAGTTGAATAGGCTTGTTTTGCGGACTCCATCCTGCGTGCGATAAACAAGTACTTTGATCTGCAGTATATGAGCAATATCTTTTAATGGTGCGGTTAATACCCGGTAAACGTACGTTTTCAATCACGTGGTCGCCTAACATCAATCGAATCTCATTGAAGAGGAAGAGAGGTGCATTATTCGTGAGACTATACGCTTTGTTTGCTTTTTAGGGGTTAAACTACCTTCTAAATATATAACACTATCATAAATAGCTGTAATGACATCGGCTTTTTGCACAACCAGATTAATCGCATCGGAGTTGCTGTATGCGTTTGTTGTGTGCGGATGATAACTTCGACAATCGCATTCCACGATCATATATTCGTACCTTACCCTTGTGAGTAAACTTTTCAGTACTTTTTCCATATCGTCTTAATACTTTATAGCCGACATATTGTAGAAACTGAACGTGGTCTTCGGTTAACGATGTGATCTCATCTGCAGATAGAGACATACTACCGAAAATCTTAAAGCTTATACCTCTTCAGTTCCAATCTAGTAGTTACTTTCTTGTTACCGAAGTCCACTAATTGACCCTTTTGATCAACCAATTTCAAGGTTATGTTATCTATAAGTTGTGTAAGCACAGGTAAATAAATAACTGTAGCCGGCTCCTTGACTAATTTATAACCTGGTTCAACGTGTACGTCAAACTCGAAGATTGTATGCGACTGCTCACTGTTCCTGTATGCGCCTCCAGTTAAATTACACCCGTCAATGTGAACGTTTGAGACATGACCACAAATAAACAAATAATATTTCAAGCTATTTATTATATAGCAAATCTAGACATAAATGTCCACATATAAATGTATTGTAATTATGTTCATTGACATAATTATATCTAATTTTACAATCTCTTAAATATCTAATTATTTCAAGTGGTGGCGCTAAATCTCCGAACCTATCATAGTAGATGACATCATGAACTCGTTTCTTGAAAGCAACCCAATGAGTACCTCTTCCTCTAAAATCTTCAAGGTTCACGATAGCACACTCATTAAGATGTACTTTATGGGGTAAAGCATCGCGCATAAATACGCCTCTAAAGAATGGCATATCTTTAGCATACTGACTCAGATCGGAATCTGTTAATGCTCTCCGAGGCAAGTTTATAAGTTTTTTGGATATGGTTTCAAGTATAAAGCACATCCCTTCTGATGAGGATGCAAATAAAGTCCTTTGCCACTCCTTAGAGCTACCGCCTCCATTGTTTGGTTATGGAGTTGAGTCTCCTCCAATTGCTTCTTCGCCGCCGAAGAGTCGTTGACAGCTTTAGTTATTCCGCTAGCACTACCTGCGAGAGCACCTACAACTGAGAGACTGGCGAATAAAGCTATTAGGAATGGGAGAAACTTGTAGGTATCGGAATAATTCTAAGTAATTGCACCTTCTTCTTTCGGCCGGCAATCTTAACAGCCTTCTTAGCGGCCGATAGACTGACATCAATAAGTTTCTTCAGATTACCGTCTTTGAGTAGACGTTTGACAGATTTTCGAATAAGTTTAAAACTCCACCTCTAAACGAGCACCTAGTCGTCTTCTTCTTCTTAGCGCCCATACCTAATGTGGTTTTAAGCGTCATGGCGTTCACTACAGCAATGGCTGCTGTTTTCTCACCCTATCTGCTCGATCACGGCTTGTTAAATTATTAGAATTATTATAGGCGATATCATGTTGTTTGCAAGCTTCGTCTAGAGGATTTATACCGGGATCGCCGCGAGCTAAACGTTTCTGTAGCTTGGTTCCTGGTCCGCAATATAGATAATCCGGAATATGCAGCTCAGTAGGTAATTTGCTTATTAAGGTGTTTAATAATCCACTCCCGAGCGGCATGTGAACTGGTCAGTATACTATCAGCAACTGAATGATGCAGTTTACGAAACAGCCTCAAGAACTACCTGTGGATGGTCATGATTTCCTGAAATCCGAAGTTGCAGGGAAGCATGGTCGTCTCTTTCCGACATCAATAAGAGCAATTATTTGCGGAACTTCCGGGTGCGGGAAGACTGACGTGATGGTTAGCTTATTGGAGGCACCGCATGGCTTAAATTGGAAAACATACGTTTACTCTAAGTCGCTCGAGCAACCAAAGTATAAATACTTAGAGCATGTACTTAAGCCGATAAGAGCGATTAGGCAGAATGCATTCAACGATAAGGCAGATGTACTCTTGCCGAAGAGATCGCTAAGAATTCTATAATGATCTTCGACATCTCGTGTCTCAAGCAAGATATAATTCGCAATTATTTCAGCAGAGGGCGACACTCAGGCGTGGACTCTTTCTATCTCTGTCAAACATATTCGAAGATACCTTAGCAATTGATTCGCGATAATGTGAATATGGTGTGTTATTTAAACAAGATTGCATAAATTTGAAGTATGCATACGATGAGCGTGTAGGTACAGATATGGCCTTTGATCAATTTAAATCAATGTGCGCGCAATGTTGGCAGACTAAATACGATTTCGCTTGCATTGTAAAAGACTTTGGTTACGGCAGATACCGAAACGGATTTGATTGCTATATCACCTGCTTATAATAGTAATGGAGACGCAGTCACTCGGCAACGGATGTTCGAGATAAAGTGGTTAAGCGGAAGTTAACGCAGGCAAACGGAAGCTGGAATTATTGCAGAGAGGTGAACTTGAAACGTATCGTTTAGCGAAAACTGCATATAGACCTATAGTGGATCCGTTGAAGCAAATTGCTAACGGGGAAATTAAAGCAGAACCGGAGAAATCGTAGTTCAAACAAGTACCTACCACATCGTCAACACCTGCCCCACTCAAGTTCAAACCTCCGGTTGCGCCTTCATTCATTGAAACCGGTGTAGAACCAGCACCTGCTACGTAACTGCATCAACATATTTACATATGTTTCATAATATTAAGGTAATGGAGACAGCAAAATTTAAAGTTGGTGATTATGTTCGGATTTCTAAGTATAAATCAATATTTGCAAAGGACTACACTCCTAATTTTTGCACCGAACTGTTAAAGATTGCTAAGGTGAAGGTTGGAAATCCAGTTACATATTTACTGGAAGATCTCCAAGCTAAACCGATACTCGGCCAATTTTACGCTGAAGAACTACAGAAAACAGCTAATCCGGGTATATTTATCATTGAGAAAGTTTTACGGCGTAAGGGGAACCAGTTATTTGTTCGATGGCTTGGTATGGACAAAACACATGATTCATGGATTAATAAAACAGATTTTGTATAACATGTATATATTTTCGAACAATAAATAATTTGTCACGTAACATATGTATAGATATAATAATACATTTCTTAACGTATAGCATAATAATAATATAACTTCCTTAGCCTATAGCATAATAGCAATAATGATCATATCTGATAATATCAATAAATAATTCCTTAATCTAAAGTATAATAATAATAATACCTGATTTCTTAACCTAAATCCATAGCAGCGGGGATATTGCAGTGTCCCCAAGGTAGTGTATCAATACCATCAGGTAGCAAATACCTCTTATCATCGCGATTGTTAAAAGCGACTTCACGATGCTACACTTTGATATAGAGGAATGGCGCGAAATCTCATTACAACACATTAAACTGAGCATCTAATACGTCAAACTCCAAAATCTGTCGAAGCCGGGAAAGCATCTACGTAGGTTATGGTTTAAAAACTGAATTGTTGTTTATTACTGACGAAGAAAACCGAATCAGAATAAGCAGAGGATACAATGCAGTATTATTATCAGAGCAGGCGATTAACCTATTCTTTTCGGCTGTGGAGGTGATAAATCAGAAGCTGAATTATATTAATGCTTAATGCGTAATTATTCGACTTATGAAGATTTTGTAAAATGAAGTAGTAACGAATCTGCATAGTGAAGAACCGAGCGATGAAGAAAATATATTATCTAGAGGCAAATTTTTCTCTAAAAATCTTAGATTGCTTTCATCATTAATAGGTGATAGTTATAATGTAAAAGATTATTCACTGATTACTGAAATTGTACACATCTTCCCGCAAAAATTTATTAAAGATTTCGCTTTCAGACCATGCTTGTAAAATATATGTAGAAATAAACATGTATTATGTAAATCAGTATTTTAATAGAGACTCCACCTAGTGGTGCATTTTTAAAAGCGGATTAGAGCTTGATCACAGTTCCATCTAGTGGTATATTAAGTAGATCTAGGTTCTTGCAATTGTTATGGCGTGAAAGCTCGAAATTTGAAAAAATGTTCTTATAAGGAGGGTTTTCATCTTGTCTACTATTGCCAGACGCCTACCTTGTGATTCTAGACGCATACCTTCCGATTCCAGACGTCCGCCTTCCTATCCAGACTCCCACCTGTTCGACGCCTAGCTTCTAGTATAAACACAGGCGTGAACAATAAAACGCATATTATGTAATACAGTATTTTATTAATAACAATAATGTAGTTCACAGACGCGAAGGCTAAAGATGCTTCTACTTTCAACTTCAAATCAATAACTATGTTATAAATACTCTCGTTTTAACAAGTGAAGCTAATTACATATATCACCAGACTCGTAACTAGGTATAGAACTTTATGACGTAAACATGTGTCACATACGTATAATAATAACAGAAATAAATAGCTTTTGGATTAACCCAGATTGTATATGTATTTTAATAGAGGTCTATCATGACTCCACCTAGTGGTATATTTTTCAACTTAGATTAGAGGTTGATCACGTCTCCACCTAGTGGTATATTTTTTAAAAGTAGATTTACGTTTCTGTGATTGTTATGGAGGTTAAACAGGAAATTTGAAATAGGTTTTGGAGGGTTGATGGAAAGTTATGCAGCACATGCGTATAGTGTATGAAAAAAGACAACTAATAAAGACTATATTTGAATAAATCAGTTTCTTTCGCTTATTTATAGCTCTGTAAACACAAATTTCTGCTACTTACAATGAAGGCTGCTGTAGCGTTTGCAGTGCTGCGCAGTGCTACTGCACGAATTACTAGTAGTTATGAGGAAAGCAATTTGGAGATGGTTGAAACTTATTTACATGTATATGGCTACATAAATGAAGCTGCGGGCGCGTCGATATATAATCATAGCTTAATCATTAGAAGTGTATTGAAATCCTTTCAAGAATACTATCGACTTCCTGCTGATGGCACCTTAAATGGTGAAACCGTAACATTATTAACCACCCTAAGATGTGCCAACCAAGATGCTATCAATACGTATGCAACACATTCATATCATTGGGAAAAGCCTGTTCTAAGTTATCGTCTAGAGGGTACAGACATGCGTGTAATAAAATTAACTGCAAATGAGATATGGTTTCAACGATATAATCATTCTAGAGTAGCAGGAGGTAATCGCTGTAAATATCTGTTTGGTGGACCTGGTAATCAAATCAGCTACTGTATTACTATATGAGATTGGTCATGCTTTAGGCTTATATCGTTCGCATGATGCAATTTCTCTTATGTATGCATATCATGTGAAACATTTTCGTGATTTAGCGTCGGGTGATATCAAGGGGATCCAATCATTATACCCTCCTACCGCTAATACATCTACTTTAGCCGAAATTACTACTACCTCTGCTAAGACGCCTGCTTTACCTGCTCTAGACTTATGTAATATCAATATTGAACACTATTTGATTCTAAACAAGCGATTGTATATGTTCTACAAGAATTGGGTTTGGATGTCTGCTTTAAACAGTACACATATCGAGCCCGCTAAGAACTTGCTCGAGTGGTTGCCCTTCCCGCCAAGTACTTTTAAGCGGTTTGATGCAGTATATCAGAAGCCTAACACTAATATCGCCTTCTTCAGCAGCGGATATATTTATCAGGTACAATTTCCTAGTTTACAACTGATATGTGGATGGCTTCGAATATACGGCTCCTCTTACATCCCTGTTAGCAGTCATGTTTATGCTGACGTAAACACTCATAGTGGGCGTACGCTAATCTTTCATGGAATAAACCAGATAATTAATTTTATGATGAATGTCTTCAACGACCAAGAGCGCATTTACTGCATGTCGATGTCTTTCCAAATATACCTTCGAACATGACAACGAGATTCAGATATATTAACGGAAATCTATTCTTTATCGATAGAAACCATTTTACGAATATAACCAAGTGATGCAATCAGGCAAAGTTGATCTTTCCATGTTTAATATTCATTGTCCAAAAAAAGGTTTATTAGACCAATTACATGATGTTTTAACAAAACTTATGAAGCCGGATAAAGTTGTATAGTGAAAGTTAAAATAAATTGATAAATAAATAATTATTCGATAATAAATATGTAATTACATATTTAAATTAGTAAATTGGAAGTATTTTCAAATAATTCATTATTGAGTTTCAGCAAATGATTATATTTAGAATGCGCACCGGATGTTGTTTCCATTTCAACTTATCGAATACGTTCTCTTTCTAACGTCAACCAAAATTGAAAAGCTCCTCTCACTGATTCACTATGATGTCAGCTTAAATATTTATGTAAATCACTCAGGATGTTTTATTTGAGAATGCAAATCCTATGTTTATTTCTTCAAAACACTTTAACTATCACGTTGATCAATTATATAATGTTTTAGTATTAATTATTTTAGCATCATATGGTAATGATTTCTAGATTTAACTGAATGTTGTAAGTAGCTTTAATATATTATAATACAATTACATACAGCATCATATGATAATGAATTCTAGATTTAACTGATTGTTGATATTAGCTTTTATATATTTAATTAACATATATTAAATATTGATCAGTAAATTCATTATTTTAGACACGTATATTGTTGTCCTTGTTACTCCAAATGCGGCCTCACTCTGTCATCAACAATAATTCAAAAGCTACTCTTTCACTCATTCTCGTGACGTCATTTTATATGAATTACTCAGGATGTTATTTCTAGGTAAACTTTATATTGAAATTTAAAGTTTAAATTTTTATTACTAAATGCATTAACTATTTATTCAATTTTAACAAACGATTATATTTAGAATATGCGCCGGAAGTTGTTACTGTGTTACTTCAAAACAATAATAAAACTGTATTTTAATTGCAAAATATAGGCACTGTAACTAGTAATTGTAAAATGTAAGTACATATAGTATACATTAGCAATATTTTTTTAGAATGCGCGCGGAATTTTTATTACTAAATGCATTAATTATTTATTTAATTTTAACAAACGATTATGCTTCTTGTACTAATTGTTTTAGAATTTATTAGAAAATGCATATTTTTATTACTTTAAAACAAAAATAAAATCTATACTTGAATTATAAAATATATTTATGTAGTACACTCATACTTTAAGCAACTTTTAATTATTATTTTAGACGCGCGCAAATTGCTTTCCTTGTTACTCCGAGTGCGGTCTCACTCTGTCATCCACCAAATGAAAAGCTACTCTTTCGCTCATTCTCGTGACGTCATTTTGTATGAATTACTCAGGATGTTATTTCTAGATAAACTTTATATTGAAATTTACTGTTTATTTAAAATTGAAAATCATATTTTATTACTTTAAAATACTGTAACTAGTATTTTAATTTTAAAAATGTGTACAAATGCAAAAGTTAAAAATGTAATTACATGTTTATTATTATCAAATGCAGTAATTGGAGCATTTACAGAAATTTTTATTACTAAATGCATTAACTATTTATTCAATTTTAACAAACGATTATATTTAGAATGTGCGCCGAAAGTAGTTCTGTATTACTTCAAAGCAATACTAGTATTGTAATTGTAAAATCTAAGTATATGTAGTGTACATTACCAATAATTCTTTAAAATGCACGCGGAATGTTTCCGTTTCAACTTATCGAATGCCTTCTCTAACTAATTCCGTCTCTCCTTTCAACCTGAAAAGATGCTCATTCACTCACTATGACATCAGCTTAAATATTTACAGGATGCTACTTGTAGATAAACTTTATATTGAAATTTTTCAATGTAAACTGAATTTTTATTTAATGTTTTGGGTATTAATTATTTTAGAATATAATGCAATTACATACAGCATCATATGATAATGATTGTTGTTGTAATTAGCTTTCTAACAAATGCATGTAGTTTTAATTCATAACATCAAAGTATTTTTTATAATTTATTACCTTATTAGTATCACACATATATCAATACCATTATTTTCTATTTATTACTAAATGAAATAATTAACTTTCAATATAATTTTTGTATTTAGAAATACATAACATAAAAGTCCTTTTTCTAATTCATAAATAACATTATTATTTTCGGCTATTTTATTAGTTTAAAAAACAATAATAAAACGGTACTTTAATTGTAAAAATGTAATTACATTTATGGTGTTATACGCACCGGATGCTACAACCAAATGAAAGCTATTCTCATTCAGTCACTGACGTCAGATTAAATATTTCCGTTCATATAACACTTTTTACGTTTCATATCTAAAACTATGTTAGCTCAGTTGGTTATATGGATATGCATAGATTCATAACTTGACTTGCTCGAGTTCGAATCCCGGTGCAAACAATTTTTTCAGGCTTTTCCTACAACCGGAAGTTCCTCTTCAACAGCAACAAACAAGATGTCTGCAAGGTCCCGCACATTGCGAAATCGCAACAACGCGGCGCCGTAAACCAACAGAAGCCGCCGAAGACATTTAAGAAGCCCTCAGAGGCCGGCGAAGAATCTACCGGAAGCCGCCGAAGGCTCCAGAGGCTGTAACCAACACACCAGAAGCCGCTGAAGACCTCTAAAGAAGCCCTCAGAAGCCGGTGAAGAACCTACCGGAAGCCGCCGAAGACTCCAGAGGCTGCTGAACAGTTCCAACTTGGCGGCCACGTCGCTCATTGGACAGCTACTGAGCCAACCCCTTCCGGAACTCAACAGGGGGCGGCGCCCATCCTCGCATCCCATTGGCTTGACGTCATTGCTCCTTCCGGTAGGAGGAGCCACGCCCCCTTCTCCCATTGGTCCTCCAACCCCAAACTTCCGGTGGAGACGGGAATTAAGTGCTCGCTCACGTCGCTGATTGGTGTGACGTCACTTCCTGCGCCAGGATGAACGTAGCCTTACTACTAATAGTATAGAAACTATAAATTTTTCGTTTAAAAATGCATTAATAATATTTTTAATATGTTTTGGAAGCAAAATAAGGTCCGCGATTTTTAAGCATCTTCCAATATTAATTTTATTAATTAAGGGATGATTTGAATGAAAATTTACATACCTCCAGCTATGAGTAGGTTTGTGAAACCAATCAATTAAAATTGAATTATTATTTCTAATAACCATTGTGTCTAAAAATGGTATTTTTTTGTCTTTCTCTAATTCTATAGTAAATTTACGTTTGGTGTTGAAACTGTTAAACACATGTAAAACTTCTTCAATATTATTTTATGGTGAACTTAATAAAATCAACATACCGAAAATAAAAGGTTGATCTAAAACTAAGTGGTCCTAAACAAACATCTCTTACCTAATTAACAAAGAAATTAGTGAGCCCATTGCGCATCCATACGTTTGTTGGTAATATCTTTATTCATATTGGAAATAAGTTGTTGTCAAACATAATTTTACTCCTTCAATAAACTGATCGTCGTTTAAAATTGTGTCTCTGTTAAATACCATTTTTCCTTTAAAATTGTCGTAACCAACGGAATTGGAATATTTGTCAATAAAGAAGAAATATCCAATGACAGCATCAGTCCAAACCGCATTAGGCGTCGTGTATGCTTACCGAAATAAACGGGTTGTCCAGCCAGCTACACTGGAAATGGGCGTGGTCGATGTAAGGAGTAAAATCATAAAAAAGTGGTTCAAGTACCTTACACTTATCATTAATCCACAACTCACAAAGCTCAGTCCGGGAAAATTGTTTGTAGGCGCCACCACAATCTTAAATTTTGCTAAAATAGATAGTCTTACGCGGGATGGTAAATTAATCCTATCTGACTGTGGAAGACAGGATTGAGCCTACTCAGTAAAACCATTCACCATTCAAATTCAATCACACTTAAAATAAATTGATCCAAAAGCTTAAGAAGATTCTGAAATACACGAGTCGCAAAATTATTAAACATACCCTGTACAAATGAAAATTACCAAATCGTAAGACGTTAACTTGAATAATTTTTAAGTATACCTCATATACCTGTAAATTTATACTTCTAACTGTTATAAAACTTTGAATTAAATAAACATTCCCAATTTAGAAAATTCTAAATAAAATAAACGAAATCGGTATAATAATAAATTGTTCTCTCAACAAAATGTTCGTTGGTTGCTGAATAATTCAAACATAGAACGGTTAGTGCTTGTATTATCAATAATATCTTTATATTTTTTACTACTTTATCTTTAAAATCGTATTTGGACATGTATTAATAGGTTTAAACTTTAATACTTCAAAACTGTAATTTATGTTGAATAAAAAAAAGTACTTTGTTAGTAGCGTTCTGATTTGCTCGACTATAAGATATTTCAAAGCTAAAATGAAATTTTGTGATCGATCTGGCTTATTACGCAATTTCCAATAGATCCTTAAATTCGAAAATATGCAAAGACTAATTTCATTTATCAGAAGGTGTAACCAGTTAGGCACACAATTGACACAAATAAGCAACAAAATAAATTAAACAGTGGATATATATTGACAAATTCGCATGTAAATATATACAACGGCGTGGTTTAAAGGAACCACCAAACATTAATACACGAAGACTAAAATTCCCCAATTACTAACACTAGAAACAACAAAATAACTAAAGTTCGATTACCTTTTTCCTTTGAATGAACCGTAATTAACGCAAGAATTAAAAAATGTACTTCTGATAATCGTACTTGTCTTGGTTCAATGAAATTTAAATCTAATTCTTACGTATTACATTAATTAATCCTTTTTCGGTTCGGTAGTTGTAATCCATATGATCTGCTTTCGGTAATCCTTTTTAAATTCTTAGATGCACTATGCACATAATACAAGAGGTGGCCGTATTCGCCCTGCGCACTTGGCTGTTGTACTCACTGAAGCACTGTCTATGGTTTGTTCACTCGCATGCCTGGTATAGGGGCTCTTTAACATAACATCACATCACCTTATACTGTGATGTTTGCCCTTCAAAACATTTACCACAATGAAAAATGGTTACTTATATATATATATATATATATATATATATATATATATATATATATATACACGTTTATTAAAGCTCTTATTCGCTTTTATACAATCAATTTGGTATTGCTAACGATTGTGCACATTCAATGCCAATGATGATTACCAATAACTTAACTAAGTTTTACAAACTTTTATTTCGGTCACTTAAATGGTTACCTTCACTTTTCTTTATAGTAATATTAGGTCACACGTCCCACTATTGAACACTAATAACAAAATATTTGCTGTGTTAACTTCTAATCTGCCTAAGCACTTTTTTCTCCTGGAAGAAAATCACTCACAATATATTAAATTATTTATTTATAAATGTCTATACGATTTATCCCCTTATGGGTTAATGCAGTCGCTATACTTGCTCTGCTAACGCTATAATTTTCAAAATAAAGTCCACACTAACCATTCTAATGGTTACGCAACGCGCGCGACTCGTACTCAAGCTCTGCTCGAGCTATCTAAAACCTCTAATCAAGTAACTAACCCCTCCAATTTGACACTCGCTTATATACCTTCTGCCCGCCATATTACCAATACGTCAAAATAAATTCGCGCTAAAATAAAAATTAACCTATCCCAATTGAGTATTTCGTGCGTTTCTTTGCCGCGCCGAAGGTTCCATCGTGCAAGAAGACGCCAACGATGCGAAATAAACGTAGTCATCTTGAATTACTTTGTAAATTCACTAAAAACTTTCCGAAGAAATCATCAATTGGAATTACATTCACACTATACCAGATTATCCCTCAACTTTCTATGCAAATCTCACATGTGGGCGAATTCTATATCCACACAATTTAGCGAATTCCCTCACATTCTGTCAATTTTATTCTTGAACATGCATTGATTTACCATTATTGCACCGTATTACAAAATTTCTACAAACAAAAATATGCATATATATTCCTTACTGCACGTTTATAAAATATCAATATATCGTAAACTCACTCACTCATACATCTCCAGCCATTTCTTTAGTCCAAATTCCAGTAGTTTTACCAGTGCCCTATCGATAAAAATTTACTCAAAACATTAATTCTCAACCAAATTTAACGCTTTGAACACGCAAATCTTTCTACAGCATTCAAATATTCTACACACCTTAACCAATGTCTCACTAAATTCCAGTGGCGTATCAATTACACCAACTTACATTATGCATAAACAAAGAAAATTCTTTTCATTCAAACTAACTTAAGCTACAGTCAAAACACGTTACATACGTTATCAAAATACTACACATACATACGGTGCATCAAAATAACCTTACAATGTTCATCTTTCATAGAGAGATATTTTATTTTTTCCTTGAATTTTATACAATTTTTAATTGAATGTTCTTTTTTGTTCAAAAATTTTTTAGTACTATTTGCTAAAGATTTAGATAATTTACAGGTGGGACAATTAATTGATGAAATTATTGGCCGTATTGGACGATTTTCTTTATGTATCTTCGGTAGAAAATAAATCCGTGGAACTGTGGGATGCTTACATTTTAAATAAGTGAATTCTGTTTCGGATAATTTACCTTAGTTAAAGCAATTTTCAATTAATGTATTAATAATACTAATAAATTGTTTAGTAGGATCATTCCTCAAAACTTAAACCATTTAAATATTCCATAGCTTTTGTTAAATATTATTCTTTAACAAATATGACAGTTGTTTGTCCCTTATCGGCTTCAACTATTACAATATTTTTATGTATGATACAGGGTATCAAAGTTGTAAATTTTTTTCTATTTTCTCTTATTGCTTGAGAAGTTTTTTAGATGTTTGCATGAAACTCGATATATGGAGGTTTTTTGGTCTGAGAAACAAGATTATTCCCTTAATTTTGGCCAGACTGGTAGAGGGCGCCACATACAGCATCATCTTAGTAAATAACCTGTCAGGATATCTTTGCGCCACCCTGTAGGTATAACATCGAAAAACCTTAATATCTCATCATTTCTCAACAAAAAAGATGTACTTTCTGAGATATTTGCTTTTAAACGAATCAATGCATTTTGAATTCAGTATACTATATATTTTTTTAACATAAATCAAGTTACTCTGAAAAACATCCGCATAGTGTTGTTATGGTTTCTAATGTTTGTTATAAGATTACTTTCAATGTCACTAATAATTATCACTTAAAATTTTGTTCTAAACTTGAAACGTTATGGAGTATACGTTTGTCGAATATGCTGATATGCATTTAATGTATGGGTTGCACGATCTAATGCTTTAAGAGCTCGAAGATTGTACGCCGAAAGATTCCCCAATAGACAATTGCCCAATTCAAAGACTTTCCAACGTATTGACCAGCGGTTATGAGAAACTGGTAAGAATCTTTTATTATCTTAAATAGTAAAGGGATGTGAAATTACATTTAACATTAACCTTTTGAAGGTATTTTTATGCCAAATATGGACCGACAAGCTGGAGTTCCCAGAACTGTACGTATAGTTGAATTTGAAGAAAATATTCTGGATGCTGTCGCTGCAGATCCTACAATTAGTGTTACGAATGTAGCACGCGAATTACAGGTTTCAAAATGTACAGTAAACAGCATTTTTCGAGAGCAACTGTTGCATTTTCATACCACATTCAAAAAGTACAAGGTTTAAGCGTGGATGACTACCCTGCAAGAGTAGAATTCTCTACATGGCTCTTAGAGATAATGAATTTACTGGCTTAATACTATTTTCGGACGAAGCACGAATTCGTAGGGACGGGCCCATCAACTCGCATAATCTACACATTTATGCCGACGAAAACCCTCACGGTATAAGACAAACCCGGCATCAAGTACAATTTCAATGTAAATTATGGGCAGGAACAATTGGATATTATGTAATAGGACCTGTTGAGTTACCACCTAGACTAAATGGTCAAAGATATTTAGAATTTTTTGAAGAACAATTATCCAATCTGTTAGAAGATCTTCCACTGCAAACACGCATGCACATGTGGTTATAATGTAAGTGGTGTAAATGGTATAAGTATAAAAAGATAATAATGAAATAAAGAAATAGAGAAATAAGTTCTCCAAAAACACATCGTTATACTAACTGGAGATACTAATCATTCACCACAAGTAATGCCTTTGACTCAAATCGGTAGATTAATATAGGGCCAGTCTTTTGATTTGCTTGATTACCACTTAAATATAAATATAAAAAATTGCAATGTAACACTAATAAAATGATCTCGGACCCCAAGTTATATTTTATCTATGCTCGGAATAACTAAACCGAGTTTTACACTAAAAATTTATCAAAATGTAAAACAATAAAAAATATAAAACTGTGTTTATTAACAGTTAATATGATATGGTTAAATAAAATATATCTTAAAAACTAATTGTAAAAACCTTAAATTACTAAATAATCATTAAACATCAAATACCTGTATGTAAAATTTTAGTACACAAATTTTTTAATAACCTCTGGTATCTAAACGATTACGGAAATTTCAACTAAGGTGATATCATCTTTGCATCAATATTGCGTAATATCTTGAAATAATGCATTACGAGGTAAGCCACACCCAAACTGGAATTTTATTTCTTATAAATTTTATCTTTTTGAAATTGAATAAACCAATATTTATTGCATTTTCTCGAACGTTCATATAATAAATGTAATCAAACTTTAAATTCTGTATTAAAAGCACAACGCAATCATAAAATGAAAGCGTACGTAACAGTAGAATTAATTGTGCAATCAAAAGCGGTGAAATTAAAAGTGTAAAAGTAAAATAAAACTGAACTAAAATAAAAGTGCCTGAAAAGAGCAAATGTTTTAATTTTTAGTATAATGCGTTAAAATTCTTACCATCAAATTAATGGCACTTTTCACTAAATTTAGGGAAAACCCAAAAAAAAACTTTCTGGTTCTCTTAACATTAATCAGGAAGTGAAAAAATGGATGCTTTGGAAGTTAGATCATGTAGTCGTGCGCGAAAGGATTTGCGCAAGGAATTTAGTCAACGATGACGTATTGCGCAAACGTATTTGAGCAGAAAAATAATTTGAAGAGGGAGTATAAACCATTAAGAAGTATACACTATAAATCCCTAAAAAGATAAGCAAATTAAGTTGCCTACCACATACCTATATTTAACCTATATTTAATTAAAATTTTTCTTATATTTACAACAGAACGAATGAAAGACCTTAAATTAAGGTATATTTTAATACAACTCAAAAAGGGTTGTTACATGGTTTATGCATTTAAATAGAGTATATCCAGATCGATGGATAGGCCGCCTAGATCACCGAATTTAAATCCTATGGATTATTCTTTTGGAGTGAATTGAAACAACGTGTTTATAATACTCCCGTGGAAACCAAAAATGAACTACGGCAAAGAATTTTCTACCATGCCCAGGAAATAAAGAATAACGTTCAAATACTTTGGATGATGCAGCAATCACTAGTTCGTCGTGCTCGGGAGTGTATTTTTTTAAACAGTTTCTAATAAAACTGTAATTCTTTTTGTAATGTATGAATCTTTTTAATAATCATTGAGCTTCTAAAGCATTAAATCGGGCCAATCCGTACATTAAATGCACATCAGAATTATTCCACAAACGTATACTCTATAACGTTTTAAGTTTAGAACAAAATTTTAACTGATAATTATTAGTGACACTGAAAGTAACCTTATAATAAACATTAGAAACCATAGCAACACTATGCGGATGTTTTTCAGAGTAACTTGATTTATGTTAAAAAAATATGTAGTATACTGAATTCAAATTGCGTTGATACGTTTAAAAGCAAATATCCCAGAAACTATTAAATTTAAACACTTCTGACAAGTAGATCTTGTTTGTTGAGAAAGGATGAGAGATTAAGATTTTTCGATCAATTATTGCATACAGGGTGACGCAAAGATTTTCTGACAGGTTAGTTACTAAAATAATTCTGTATGTGGCGCCCTCTACAAGTCTGGCCAAAATTAAGGGCATAATCTTATTTCTCATAACAAAAAACCCCCATATACTGAGTTTCATGCAAAAGTCTAAAAAACTTCTCAGGCAATAAGGAAAAAAAAGAATTAATGCTGTGAAGTGCGAGTTTATTTGAAAGTCATGATTAGAGAGCGGATAGTTAGGCAAGAAAAACCCATAAAAAAAGCAGGCAAAAAGGCAACAAAAACAGTCAAAAAAGGCAAGGAAAAAGGCAAAATTTAAATTCGAAAAAGGCACACAATTGTTTAAAATAATTTAATAACTACTTACGTAAAATGAATTTACAAAAAAAAAAAAATAAGAATAACAAAACATTTAATCTACGTTAACATTATTATTCCAGGCTGTAATTAAGTACTGCTCCGTATGGTCAGGTAACAAATTTGCCCTGGTATTGCTGACAATTTGCTTGTATGTCGAGAAAGATCTCTCGACATCACAGGATGTAATGGGGGCATATTTAATTGCAACGACTTCTTGAGGGCTTGCATCCAAGCCAATGGCCTCTTCTCCTTTATGTACATTTACAATATCTTTTATTTTGTGAAAATTTTGGATTCTTTTGTAACACAGATAATATCTTTTCATTTACTTTTATCCCACTAGCACCAGGTACCCGTGCGATTTCATTTACCACATCGTCCACTATCCCTAACGCTTCCACTAACGCGAGGTGCCTTGCTTCGAGTTTCTTTATAGTTTCAGTAGGTAGCAGAAATGGGTGTTTATATACATCATACCTCGACGGACGTTTTCATCTTCAAAACTCTCTTGAGCTTTTGTATAGCAGCAGCCGTGGAAGGGTGAAATGAATTCACTACCTGTAAATTATCATATCATTTTGCAGAATTCATAACAGATTTTGCAAACATGTGTTTACCTCTTTAATTGAGTTTCAATGAAGCGTAAAATTACACGCCTCGATCCAGGTACCCCATCTGGTAATCACAGGTTCAGGAGAGAGAGAGAGAGAGTGGAACAGATGGCAGCTTTTCTTTATACTCAGAAACTCGTAATGGTGCTTTTACAAATACCTGCAATTTTTAAATCGTAATAGCAGCACACAGACAATGTAATGTTTACCTTCTTCACGGAAGAAATTAATTTATTTACAGCACTAAATTCCTTGCGAATGCATTCACACACTCTGTGCAGTGCGTGTGCTAGGCAAGTAACATGCAGTAGTTTAGGGTAGAATACCTTTAGGGCCCGTGTCGCTTTTAGCATGTAAGGTGCCGCGTCGCTTACTAAAAGTAATATTTTCGATTCAGGTATTTCGTTAGGAAATAAAATACCTAAAACAAAAACTGTATATTAACCAAGAATGATAGACTTAATAGTGTATGATGAACGGCTTAGAAACCTGATGAAAGACACAAAAGTAATGCGCGGAGCGAGTGTGGATCGGACCACTTTTGGTTGTATCCAGAGTGTGTTTAGGGCAAAGTGGGTCTGGAGAACGAAAGCAAACGTAGTGCGAACGTCCAGAATTAGGGTTGACAAATTAGTGGATAATGGTGCGAGAATGAAATACGCAGATGCTGTGAGTAAAGAGTTGAATGTGAATGAAACAGTGTGGAACGGACAAATAAAAGACACTGACGTTGAAAGTGCATAGATAAGCTTGAAAAACTCTATTGTCAATTGTGCCGTGCGAATAAGTGGAAGAGTGATTGTAGGTAGGCAGAAAAAATGTGCTTGGTGGAATGAGTCGGTAAAAAAGGCAGTAAGTAAGAAAAAAGATGCATACATGGCAATGATTGCTGCAAAAAAATGAGACTGAGAAGAAGCGATTGTATGAGGTGTACAGATTAAGAAACAAAGGAGGCTGTGAGAATAAGTAAAGAGGAAGCGATGACTGTGGAAGGAGAGAAAATGCAGAATGATTTTGAGGGAAACAAAAAACTCTTCTGAAAATGGGTCAAAAACACAAAATGTGGCCCAAAACAGAACGCTGCAGGAGTTATGAATGCTGGAAACGAAATAGTATGGGACGATTGTGAAGTGAGGGAATGCTGGCAAGAATATTTCGGAAAGCTGTACAGCAGTGAGGAAAGTAAGACTGAAGGGTTACATAAGGAGAATATAGAAGAAATGATGAATGAAACTGAGAAGGATATTGGAATAAATGAGGTAGAGAAAACGGTAGGAAGGTTGAAAAACGGCAAAGGAGCAGGCGTAGATGAAATCACTGGTGAAATGCTCAAGTATGGTGGTGCAAAGCTTATACGAAGATTGCGTGAATTATTCAATGTATGCCTTATGTGTGGAAAGTGCCAAGTGATTGAAAGAGCACGATCATTGTACCATTGTATAAGGGTAAGGGTAACAAGAGTGATAGTAAGAACTACAGAGGAATAAGCTTGCTCAGCGTACCTGGTAAAGTATTTGGAAGAATACTGATTGATAGAGTACGATAAACTACACAAACTAAGATGTGGGATGTACTAGGTGGCTTCATGCCAGGGAGAGGATGTGTCGACCCGATGGTTGCTCTCCAGCAGGTGATCGAAAAGTGTTTAAAAGTAAAAAGGAAGTTGTACTGTGCGTTTGTAGATCTGGAGAAAGCATATGACAGAGTGAATAGAGAGAAGCTGTGGGAAATATTAAATGAATATGGCGTAAATAAAGGTCTAATAAATGGAATAAGGGCAGTATACAACGGTAGTCGGGTATGTGTTAGGGTGAGGGACGTGAGTGAATACTTCAATATTGAGCAATGAGTGCGACAAGGTTGTGTGATGTCACCATTGTTGTTCAATGTATACATGGATAAATGTCTTAGACAAGCATGTACCGATACAAATGGAGTAATGGTTGGTGACGTAAATGTACGACTTCTGTTGTATGCAGATGACACAGTCTTATTAAGTGACAGTGCGGATGAGCTGCAAACCGCTCTGAGGAAGTTTGATACAGTCTGTGAGAGCATGGACCTAAAGGTAAACGTGAAGAAAACTAAGATTGTGGTGTTCAATCGGGAAGGTGGAAAGGAGAGTAGAGTATTTACTAAATGCCGTGGGTATGAGATTCCTGAGAAGCGCATGTGGTAAAACGAGAAGGGACAAGATAAAAAATGAATGCATAATGACGGAGTGTGGTGAGGAAAAGACGATGATGGATAGATATAAAAGTTGTACATTACGTTGCTTTGGTCACATTGAGAGAATGAACAACGCAAGATTAACGAAACAAATATATGTGGGTGAGGTTACGGGAAAGGCCGGCCCTGGTAGGCCGAGTAAAACTTGGCTGAATGTAGTAGAATCTATGATAAAGGAAAGAAAGATAAGCAGTTTCAAAAACAAAAGGGCATGTCAGAGATGTATGAATCTTGTGGAAGCTAGGGAGGTATGCGGAGATAAGATAAGATATAGATTGTGAATGAAAAATAAATAAGAGGCAGGGATTGTTTTGGAATGGCGTGAAGGTTAAGTTGAGTTAAGTTTATTTTTTACGGTTCACTTAAAACCACATTTTTTCAATTTTATTAAAATAAAAAATCGACAAAAAAGGCAAAATCCCAAAAATTTCTTTAAAAAGGCAAAAACCGCCAAAAACATCAAAAAAAGGCAAAGTAAAAATTGCATGTTTGGAGTCGTCATGTCTTAAAACTTATAGAAATTCAACTTTGCCTTTAATATCCTCATTAATTCAAAAAAGGCATTTGCCTAACTATCCGCTCCCTAGTCATGATCTTTGAATCTGAATTTATGTTTCAATTTTGTTCTTCATTCCATCGAAACCCCAAATTTCTAGAACCTTTGAAAGCCGTTTCTGTAACTAGACTAATATTCTTATTGAGAAAGTGTTTAGCAAAAGATGATGAAATCAAATAGAATGTGTTGATGCAATTCATATCTGTAGTACAACGTCAATTTGATACCCTTATATTATGTTACATCATTTACACCGTGAGTCTGTATATCCAAAGTGCTGGGACCACTAATATGATATCACAAGTTCCAACCTCCATCTTAACGCTGGCTACAGTTAGACCAATAAATTTGTTTAACAGAATTTAAAAATGATTTTCAATTTGTTTATTAGCACTAGCCTATTTGTAATATATCTTACAGTTACAGTCATAATTTGTAGGTTATGATCGGTAAGACACACCAACGTGTAACATAATTTACGTGTGTTCTTTTATTTTCGGTTGAACTTTCGGTTTGTTTAACAATATGTGTTAAATTATTTTCATTCTCAACTTTGGATTTATGAGAATTAACAGTTTTAAGTTTACATACTTTCCTGTGCCAAACTCTTAAATGGAACAGATGATTTGTTTTTTACGGTAATAATTTTCAATACTACAATAAATTAATCAATCTAAAAGTAATCTATTTAGTAGCTCGGTTGTGATTTACTTGTTCAATAATGTTAGTTACCTAAGCTTACAGTAAAAATTGACAACGGTTTCTACTTAAATCAATAGCTTCATCAATCACATCTGAGAAAATTTAGTTTCTCTCCGACGCCATTTATCATGTTCATTGGCTCAAAATTTCTTTTTGATCATTAATTATTTAAGCAAAGGGTTATTTTGCAACCAATTTGATTGTATTGATAGTATTGTACTTTTTTAAAATGATAAAGCTTTACAAATTGCACAATTACTTTGTTGGACTATTTATCAATTACATTTTCTACCTTACAAACGAACGCATTCTACAAACAATTTCGTAAACAATGAGTAAAGTTTAACATTTTGAAAACAACCAAGAAGTTTATACTTGTATAAAATATGTTAAGTAATTGTTCGTATTTGTGGAAATCTGTTAGAATTGTTTATTAGAGTGTCTAAATAGATATATGGAATATAAATAAAGATGTTCCTGAATAATTCCAGATGTACTTATGTTGTATAAGCTTTGTTTCTCCCACTGTTTATAGTAATACCGATGTGCTATTACAAATAAAAATAGGAATGCTTAACTTTAATAGTTTACTTTCCCGTTTTTGTCTTTTTATGTATATTCAGTATTTATTTCTTGAATGAATTAAAATGTTTTTTAGACCATTAGTCTTTCATTTTCTTGCACAAAGTATTAGCACATTATTGTGATGTACTTTTTTACATATGAGTAGTAAGGGGGCACCATCCCCTCCACTTTTTTTACGTCACAAACCCCACCCACTTTCACTTTTTTATATGCCCACGTGGGAGACCATATTTTCTACCCTTATTTTTACTCGCTTACGTGTGGGACGTATTTTTTCACCCCTATTTTTACATATCCACGTGTGAGACCGTGTTTTCAACCCTTTTATTCTAATTATTTTTTACATACCCTGCGTGTGAGACTGTATTTTCCACCCTTTTTTTTCGGAGGTCCTTTTCAACCCTAATTATTTTAACTCGCTTACGTATAGGACGTGTATTTTCACCCCTATTTTTTACACACCCACGTGTAGGACGTGTTTTTTTACCCTATTTTATGACAGCTCACGTATAGGACGCGTATTTTCTACCCTATGGGTCAACCCTAATTAGAGCCTTTTTTGCACATGCTCACGTGAGGGGCAGATGTAAGCATTGGGGCTGGGGGCTGGTCTAGGGATAAGTCTTAGGGTTGGACCTGGGGCTGGGGGCTGGACTTGGACTTGAGGTTGGTCTTAGGGTTATTTTTGATGGTATTAAGGTCCTTCTGGCTATGTTAAGAACAGTGCCCCTGGAGGTTGCACACGCATACAATGTTGGAAATTGCATAAAGATATTATTACCGGTCCTATTGCTTTAGAATGGTCAAATGCTATTGGATGATCTTTTACCTATACTAGAAAACGTTGTATTTCTAATAAGGAGGTTCTTGTAAGACATGTGTAGGGCTTCGCAACTTGTTCTCAGGCCTTCGCCTTCTGACCGGAGATGGTGTGGGAACCTAACCTTATAAGACAAGTGTAGAGCTTAGCCCCTATCGTGGCCCCCTTGATGCAATTTTATGAGGGTTCTAACTTAATCTTACAGTTGTAGGCCTTTGCCCCATCATACAAAAATGTATTCTAATAAGGAGGTTCTTGTAAGACAAGACTTGTATTGGGGTCTCCGCCCTGGCCCCTTTGAGTAAAAATTGATTTTAGCGCCATCTAGTGGCGTATAGATTAATGAACATTTTTTATAATAGAAGCTCATAATGCACACCTCTCTCTTGCTCTATCTTGTTTCTTCCTCCCCTCTCTCTTTCACACACACACACACACACACACACACACAACACACACACAAATCAATTAATTAATCAATCTCAAACAAATTACGCTCGATCACCAGATCAGTCTCAATCAATCAACTGAAATTATGTCTTACAGTTTGCGGAAACCAGATTACAGTTCAAACTGAATACATTAAAGTCTAATTAAATATGACGTGAAATAATAAATAATTTCTACCCTAATGCAATGATGCTTTATGTATAGGCAGATCCTCTAAACAATCACCACCTATACATTCGGAACATCATATCTGATTCATTTACATACACACAAAAAGAATTGTTTCATTGTAATGTGTTCATTAACAGTTGTAAAAACCCATCTAAGAAAAGACTGGAAAGTAATAATTACTTATACATACATAGAGTTAAATTAAAATAACATGTTTTTAAGAATATCAAACTAATATAACTGAAATAAAAGGCAAATTAACAATTAACAATGACTACAAGTTTAAAATCCGTGCGTACCTACCATTTTGTAGAGTTGATCTTATGACGTCAACCTGCGTAATAATACATTTTTAAAAATCTTTATCGACATTTTTGTTAGTAATATCAGGTAAAAAAAACATATTAAAAATAATACGCTTACCTCTAGATGTTTTTTTCCTTCAACTGTACCATAAGTTAAACT
This sequence comes from Vesta saturnalis, assembly GCA_036346205.1. Classification (NCBI taxonomy): domain Eukaryota; kingdom Metazoa; phylum Arthropoda; class Insecta; order Coleoptera; family Lampyridae; genus Vesta; species Vesta saturnalis. Next base: position 2,558,621 of record JARFJB010002049.1, read on the forward strand.
GAAATTTTTTATACAACGTGTCTCACTAAAATACGATTTGTGAATGGCTGGATATAAACAGCCGATTACATACCGAACATTAAACTATTTTAGAAAGTAATACAGAAAAACCTGAATTCGTATTTAACAATCATGTTGTACTTACAAAAATTTACATTTAAAACACAAATATTTTAAAAATTTTGCTAACGCGGAAATTACTTTAAAATAATTGAATTTTCAGGTTACATAAAAACTATTGTATACTCGATTACGTTCACACACACACACACACACACACACACACACACACACAACACACACACACACACACACACACACACATGTGATTCACGTTATATGAATTTTTTATCAGTTGGGATTAATACCAAAGTCAACTAAACGTTTTACAAAATTTCTAATCTGAAATAAGAGTGACGTAATCTAATTTTTATTTGAAATTTCATGGAGAGTATCATCATCGAGATTTTTTTGAGATACAATCACCTCATCGTCTTGACTTTGAACGATTATATTGTAACAACCTATAAAAGTAGCTAATAACCCCTGACAGCTTTTATCAGACACTATTATTACATGGACATGAGGTTAGCCCTAAATTAACTGGTTCCAACACGGCTCTGGAAATGCTGCACACGCTTCAAATCTTTCAGCTCGTTCGCAGAAGTTGTACCGTATTCATTTCCTTCAATTTTTATCTGCATTCTGTTTCGAGACTGTAGTACGTTTTCTAATACATAAACAGAATCTTCAATACTGTGATACATGTAGCAGCAAAACACATTAGCTAGTTCGTTTCACCTCTATATAATCTTACATGCAAGCCTGACCTTATCATAAATGAGTACATCTGTAAAAAAGCTAAGTAAACATAATTCCACGGACTGAGCATAGCGAGCAGCGTTTCCAATTAGAGCTTTTAGTCAAAACAATAGTGCCTACAATTACATACAATCGACAAGCACGGCTTTAGCACGAGGATCAAACGAAAACACACACGCACACACGCACGCACACACGAATGCACGCTCGTACACACGCACGCTCGCACGCACGCACGTACGCACGCAAGCTCGCAGGCTCGCACGATGCACCGCACGATCACACACACACACACACACACACGACCACACACACACACACCACGCACAGCACAGCACGCACACGCACACGCACCACACACACACACACACACACACACACACACACACACACACACACACACACACACACACACACACACAGAGACGAGGGTGCGAAAACACGCAAACGCAAAAACACACTAACACAAAAACACGCAAACACGAAAACACGCTGAAGCGAAAACACGCTAACACAAAAACACACGAACGAAAAACGCTATCACGAAAATACGTTAACACAAAAAAATACGCAAACGCGAAGACATACAAATGTGAAAACACGTAAAACGAAAAACACGCAAATACGAAAACACATAAACGAAAACACGCCAGCATAAGAAAAACACGCAAAACGAAAACACGCTAAAGCGAAAACACGTAAACCTGCAAACATGAATCAAGACGGTGCAGCACCATTAGGAGAAAATTAGTTTATTAACAAAATTGAAGGAAAGCTTAACGTTTGAAAATATATTATTATTATTATTATAAACAACAATACATCATTATTATTTAATAACATGCTTTATCGGTTTTTTCTTCTTCTTGAACCGTGATTCGTCGTCATCATCATCGTGATTTTGACATTCGCTCTTCTCCCCTACCTCATCACTCTTCTTTCTCTTCTGTGAACCATCACCATCACCTTGGATATGAGATACATTCAGCTCAACCACGTCATCGCTTTCATCTTTATCTTGAACGGCTATGTTGTAATAGTTTATTAAAAAGTTCTAAGACGGCCGTCTTAGGAGAAAATACCTCGACCTTAAGAGAGGCGTTTAGATTTATAAACATGTCCCTAGGGGCGATGTTAGAGCGTGGTTAGGTCAATACTTCAGATATTCACTGAAGATAACCGATTCTACCCGAACATTGACGAACGCTCTTGCGCGCAAGACCCTAGGCAAGCTGCGCACTTGTTTCTCGTGTGTTTCGCTCTTTAAAGTGTAACTGTCATCGAGTGAGCATTATTATAATGTATTCTCCTGTTTATGAGCCAACATCAGCGGACATTAGAGATTCTACTGACTTGTGGTTAATTTTATTTCAGTTTGGTATGTTTATATAATTATTTTTGTAATTTAATTTTCTTTTTCTAGGTTCATAACGAATATTACGGACTACAAGGTGTCAATAAAACTTTTTGTTAATTAAGTATTAATTTAACACAACTATACAAGCATATAATCTATCTTTACTTAAAACTCAAAATGGAATGTGATCAACACTGTATTTAATACTAAAACGTATACTTGACCTATGTCAACAATATTACAGTTAATAGCTTCAAATGTGTTTACCTTAGAAACCGAAATCAGCTGTTTCTTTTTTAATTATAACCATACCAAAACAATGCTATACCATTTGTTATTTTCTTAAACGTATTTTGCATTAAAAGGACACATTTCTGTTGTACTCAAAATAAATACATTAACTTCGTCTTAAAACGAACTGCAGATTGAGAAGTTCTTTTCCACCAATATCATAAACATACGATAAAGTAAGATAATTATCATTTGTCTTCAATGTACAAATGAACGAAATGTAGATCAAGCAACGAAATCAGTTCATTCAGGATGTGCAGCTGTTATTTTCGCCTTCACTGGGTAATCTCTACAGGGTGAAAGTCAAGGGCAACAAATCTCTTAATTAATAGTCTATATTGTATATTCGTAATACTGTGAGAAAAGCTCATGAATGTGGAATTGAATAAATAGATTTTACAAAAATCATTGATTTGCAACTATAGAACTGAATAATTATGATATACAACAGCCTGTTTGGCAATACGCGTGCTGATTAAAAACATGAAATTTCAATATATATTTTATTGAACACGACTTATTTCCCAAAAACTAAGGTTTACGGTTGTATCTACTCTAACGTGAGATCTACGTAGTAGTATTTACTTTTACGTGCGGTCTACTGTGGCATATGATTTACTTGCATGGAGTGCGCCTTTCTCCCCTTTAATATAATGAGTGATAATGGCAATTCCAAAGAAAAATAACATGATGATAAAAAATAAAACTCAACTTTTACTTTCACTTGCATTTAGTCACACCTTTCTTTAATTAAGCCATTATGTGATTATAATAGTGGTATAATAGTAATTCCGAAATTATAGAAAAGAGAATAAAAATATGGAAGTGTTGTCATTATTTAATTATTTTCTGCACTTGACACTATGCTTGTAAAATACTTCTATCGCGACGTCATTGCTTCCGAAGAACCGATACAGCATTCCTGCAGCAGCACTACTAACTGCAGACTCCCATGTTGGTGAAAAGGAGACGTGACAGAGTGGCGAGTTCGGGCCGGTATTCCGTTTGCCCAGAAGGGGTTGCCAAACAAGTCGGTCTGTCCGAATAGGCAACCGATTTTTCCACTTTACGGACATGAACAGCAAATTGCACTGCAACTTGAGCTTATGTGAAATATTGGAAATAATATTTTATTTCAGGCCAACTTAGAGCCTTTGTGGACTGATTTACCAAATACCGGGTAGTGTGCTCCAGCCTCATGTCACTACAACGAAGAGGACAACTTGTGGAAACTCTGGATTACCATGTCCGAATCGACGAGTCTCGATTTGCCGGTTGCCGTAAATATAACAGTGGGCGTTTTCTTTGAGGGAACCAAGCTGTCCATAACAAAAAACGAAACCACGGAAGGACAGCAGGAGGGTACTCGGTAAAGCACCAGAAACGAAGTGCGATATTTTATCGTATAAAGAAGAAACCAGAATACATTAATTACGATAATCGAGAGGGAAGTTCAAGTGGGGCCCGTTGTTTATTCCCAAGAGTGACCAGCAGTTCGTCAACTACAGGAATTGGGCTATAAACACAGGATTGTAAACCACCAACATAATTACGTTGACCGGGGTACTGGAGCGCATACTGTGTTGATGCAAAAAAGATGGCTGAATGCGGTCTGTCCCCTTAAATCAAATGCAGGGCCATTTGGACTGTGTGGCATGGAAAATCGCCTCTAAAGATAATCCAAACAAGTTTATTGCATTTTTGGAGGATGTTCGAACTGTATATATGTAATATTTCTTTTTCTTTTTTATATATAATCTGTAAATATATATCCAGTGTTAATTTTTCATTTAATAATGTGGTAAACGGTTCTTAAATTCATTGAAACAACAAGCTAGACCGCACGTAATAGTAATGGTATGGGTAATATTAGACCGCACACTGAACTGTAGACCGCGCGTTTCAAATACACTTTTGATAAATGCGATTAACAATTAAGATGTGAACCTTCTATTTTGATCTTGATCGGGTAACCCTCTCAGGCCAAAGGTGAAGGTCAAAAAATATTTAAATGGATACCATATATGGGGTCATTCCCTAGCATCTTTCCAGTAGAAGACTCAAAATAATGTATTTCATTGCCCCCTACCTCAAAATGTGGTCAAAGTAACAGACGTAGAAATCTCATTATGCATTCCCAATCAATTATCTTAGTTCATAAAATGGACAACTTTCAATTTCTCATTAGCGCCTACATTTCCACTGCTCGACAGACCCTTCCCGTTGTAACACATACCACTTGAGGTCGAACCGATCCACGGATATTATAAACCGACGAATAGTCCAAATGCGGGCGCTACTTGAAAACTGGAAAACTCATTTTACGAACTATATCTTAAAGCTTCCTCCAAAGCTGTCACCCTACAACAAGTTATTAGATTTGTTTAAATATTTTAATTTTTCCTTATTAAACTGCTGAAAGAATGTTTAGTTCGACGCATTTGCGTTTCGATCCTGGTTCACTACATACCTTCTACTAAAGTTTCAAAAGATCTCTCGAATAACGACTCTACCATAAAATTTCTTAACGTTGCTAACAAAACTTAAATAACCAATCATACTATTTGATTTATTCGTTAACAACAGCACTTACTGTGTTATTGTACTTAGTAGACATTAATAAATAATTCAAAACTATAAGTTAACTTTAAACCTTTCCCTCTATTAAAATAATGAATATGCACTTAATTAAATAAATTATAGAACCTTGGAAGGTAGGGAACGTTAATGTCAATAAAGGAAAACTATTTTGGGGCAGAGAATTTTGGAAGGCTTACATTTATGTTTAATGTTAATGCTGTGGCTGTCAAGTTAAAATGAATTTCATTAGGTAGACAACTTACGACTTTCTAGTTGCGTTGGTAGGTGAACACAGAAAACGCAAAACTTATTAAGTCATCAAATCTCTTGGAGTTCTACTGTAAGATTTTACACTCAATGATATTACGACATTTTCAAAGCAAACATGTTTTTTAACTATACTAACGCTTTCATGGAACGGATACGTTATGTAACTGTAATAATACATATATTACTGTAAGCTGATGATTATAATTGCAAAATAAAAAGTGAAATAATTATCTACAAGAACAATAATCGAGTTATAGATTGTACATTTCGTTGTGGCGTAATCCTCTTCGCTAGAGTTGTAAGCAGATGTCATAACACGTTACGACTCCCATCGTAACACACGTTTTGTTCGAGTTTGAATTAACTAATTTTCTGGAAATGTTTACTCAGCTTATTATTAACAGTACACTATTTTCATATTATTTCAACGTATTAAAATTTGAATGACGTAAAAGAATATTTTTTCACATAGTCTTCAAATACGATTAGGACATTTAAGTGGCTCACTCACCAAATTTTTATTCCCAACTAGTTTCTGATGGAACTGGCTATTGAAATCTGTACTGTATCTGAATGATAGCAGTTAATGATTTAGTGAATAGACAAAAATGGTAACAAAAGTCGCAGAGAGAAAAAGAAACCTTCAACGAAAAATCTTTAGCTACAGATAAGCATTGCGTTAAGCTAAAATTTAAAACGTACGTATTCGAAGACTAGCCTTTCTGAAATCTGAAAAGAAGTAATTAAATGCAGTCGAAATGTGCATATAAATATAAATGCTAATTTGAAAACAAACTTCGAAATTCATCTACCTCCTTAAAGATATCGATAATACACTTTTAAGAATTTTAAATTTTATTTAATTAATATTTAACCCTCGTATCACAACGAAAAAAATGCAAACTACCATAATTGTTTCCATTATATAATTTTTAAATACTTTTGCACTTCCGAGACTAAAATACATATTTTATTCTCTGTCTACACGGACTAAAGTGGGTCATTTATTCTCTAGGGATTAAATATGGACTGAACCCCCTAGAGAGTTCATTGACAGATGTCAAACTTAAAATTGTTTTTATTAATTTTTTTACGAAACTTTAGCATTAATATTATTACAATTAATAAATATCGGACGATTGATTTCCGAAACGATACTGCTGGATGTAAGGTTGAACGCATTTCCAAATGTATCAGTGCCTGTGGGCCGTACAGATTGGTACGAGGGTCCTGGAAGTGTGTGTGTGTGTGTGTGTGTGTGTGTGTGTGTGTGTGTGCGTGCGTGCGTGCGTGCGTGCGTGCGTGCGTGCGTGCGTGCGTGCGTGCGTGCGTGCGTGCGTGCGTGCGTGCGGGCGTGCGAGCGAGCGTGCGTGCGTGCGTGCGTGCGTGCGTGAGTGCGCGCGTGCGTGCGTGCGTGCGTGCGTGCGTGCGTGCGTGCGTGCGTGCGTGCGTGCGAGCGAGCGAGCGTGCGTGCGTGCGTGCGTGCGTGCGTGCGCGCGTGCGCGTGCGCGTGCGCGTGCGCGGGCGCGCGGGCGTGTCTGCGTGTCTGCGTGTCTGCTTGTCTGCGTGTGTGCGTGTGTGCGTGTGTGCGTGTGTGCGTGTGTCTGTGTGTGTGTCTGTGTGTGTGTGTGTGCTTGTGTGTGTGTCTGTGTCTGTGTGTGTGTGTCTGTGTGTGTGTGTGTGTGTGTGTGTGTGTGTGTGTGTGTGTGTGCTGTGTGTCTGTGTGTGTGCTGTGTGTGTCTGTGTGTGTGTCTGTGTGTGTGTCTGTAGTGTGTGTCTGTGTGTGTCTAGTGTAGTGTGTGTCTGTGTGTGTGTCTGTGTGTGTGTGTCTGTGTGTGTTCTGTGTGGTAGTGTGTCGTGTGTGTGCCTGTGCTGTGTCTGTGTGTGTGTTGTGTGTGTCTGTGTGTGTGTGTGTGTGTGTGTGTGCTGTGTGTGTGTGTGTGTCTGTCTGTGTGTGTGTGTGTGTGTGTGTGTGTGTGTGTGTATGTCTGTGTGTGTGTCTGTGCGTGTGTCTGTGTGTGTGTCAGTGTGTGACTGTGTGTGTGTGAGAAAAAGAAACCTTCAACGAAAAATCTTTAGCTACAGATAAGCATTGCGTTAAGCTAAAATTTAAAACGTACGTATTCGAAGACTAGCCTTTCTGAAATCTGAAAAGAAGTAATTAAATGCAGTCGAAATGTGCATATAAATATAAATGCTAATTTGAAAACAAACTTCGAAATTCATCTACCTCCTTAAAGATATCGATAATACACTTTTAAGAATTTTAAATTTTATTTAATTAATATTTAACCCTCGTATCACAACGAAAAAAATGCAAACTACCATAATTGTTTCCATTATATAATTTTTAAATACTTTTGCACTTCCGAGACTAAAATACATATTTTATTCTCTGTCTACACGGACTAAAGTGGGTCATTTATTCTCTAGGGATTAAATATGGACTGAACCCCCTAGAGAGTTCATTGACAGATGTCAAACTTAAAATTGTTTTTATTAATTTTTTTACGAAACTTTAGCATTAATATTATTACAATTAATAAATATCGGACGATTGATTTCCGAAACGATACTGCTGGATGTAAGGTTGAACGCATTTCCAAATGTATCAGTGCCTGTGGGCGTACAGATTGGTACGGGTCCTGGAATGTGTGTGTGTGTGTGTGTGTGTGTGTGTGTGTGTGTGTGTGTGTGTGTGTGTGTGCGTGCGTGCGTGCGTGCGTGCGTGCTGTGCGTGCGTGCGTGCGTGCGTGCGTGCGTGCGGCGTGCGTGCGTGCTGTGCGTGCGTGCGTGCTGTGTGCGTGCGTGCGTGCGTGCGTGGTGCGTGCGTGCGTGCGTGCGTCGTGTGAGCGAGCGAGCGTGCGTGCGTGCGTGCGTGCGTGCGCGTGCGTGTGCTGCGTGCGCGTGCGCATCGCGCGGCGTGTCGTGCGTGTCTGCGTGTCTGCTTGTCTGCGTGTGTGCGTGTGTGCTGTGTGCTGTGTGCGTGTGTCTGTGTGTGTGCTGTGTGTGTGTGTGTGTTGTGTGTGTCTGTGTCTGTGTGTGTGTGCTGTGTGTGTGTGTGTCTGTGTGTGTGTGTGTGTGTGTGTGTCTGTGTGCCTGTGTGTCGTCTGTGTGTGTGTCTGTGTGTGTTTGTGTGTGTGTGTCTGTGTGTGTGTCTGATGTGTGAGTCTGTGTTGTCTGTGTGTGTCTGTGTGTGTGTCTGTGTGTGTCTGTGTGTGGGTCATGTGTGTTGTGTGTGTGCCTGTTGTGTGTCTGTGTGTGTCTGTTGTGTGTGTCTGTGTGTGTGTCTGTGTGTGTGTGTGTGTGTCTGTCTTGTGTGTGTATGTGTCTGTGTGTGTGTGTGTGTGTGTGTGTGTGTATGTCTGTGTGTTTCTTGTGTTTTGTGTGTGTCAGTGTGTGACTGTTGTGTGTGAAAAAAAAACCTTCAACGAAAACTTTAGCTACAGATATACTTGGTTGCTAAAATTTAAAACGTACGTATTCGAAGACTAGCCTTTCTGAAATCTGAAAAGTAATTAAATGCAGTCGAAATGTGCATATAAATATAAATGCTAATT